>JACEEZ010000613.1:480672-505672 GCA_016584305.1 Chionoecetes opilio
AAGCTTCCTGGGGGTTGAAAGGTCTAAATTATTATACCTTTCCCTCATCTCGGGTGAATGGTTGGTGGACACAAATGCGGGCCAACATGTCTCGTCCAAAACAGCAGGAAGATATCGGGCAGTGTTGGCTAAGAAGGTGTCCGGTGTCGGCCCCTCCACGTATGCCTGCGAGGACCTCTTCCGCTTCGACACTCGTGCTGGCCCTGGCGGTTTCTTGGTCCATACTGTTGGCCATCAATGGACAGCACCGTGTCTCCTGGCCCAGGAAACATGTATAGAGGGTCAATTGCAGGGGCTGCAGGGGCGGCAGGGGCTACAGGAAGGGCTACAGGAGGTGTGGCAGGGGCGGCAGGGGCTACAGGAGGTGTGGCAGGGGCTGCACGAGGGGCTACAGGAGGTGTGGCAGGGGCTGCACGAGGGGCTGTGGGGGCTGTGGCCTCTGGAGATGGTGTGCTAGCACGTGGGGAGTGCGCGGGAGAGTCAGAGTCGTATGGCGAGGGTGGGTTGAGGACGGGGGAGGGGGGGTCGTCGAAGTCATAGGGGGAGGCAGGGCCCCTTCTATCGGCCTCATCACCCTCGTCTTCTGACTCATAATCCGGCTCGTACAGGTCTCCCATGGGCTCTAAAATGGGTTCAATGGTCACATCAGACCCACAGTCGACGAATTCGATGTCGCCATTCTCGGTGGTGTCGAGTTGGTCGAGCAGGGCCGCTATTTGATCATCGGAGAGGTTCTTGGGGTCGGTCATGGTGGGACTATTCAAAAGAGAGAAAATCCAGAATTAGGAAAAATATTCATAAAAAATAGTTCCTGGGGTCAAATGCTTATCAAATTGTAATGGGAAGCTGGGGAATTTATATGTCAATCATATAAGCCTAATACACCGTAAATCCATCCGTCAATATAGCTTGCACAATCACGCAAGCAAAAAAAGCGAGAACGAAAGAGCTTACCTTACAAGGTGAATGACTGGGTCAATATGACCCAAAAGGGCTGATAGGGCTGCGAGGGGCGGAGTTTCGGGCTTGTACGTGTGCACTCGATGACAGGTGGGTGTAGACTGCCTTTCCCTCACCCAAACTCGTGGCTAGTGGGCCGCGTCACGCCAGAACACCAAGAAACAAGTTCGCGCGTGATTTTCTAGGGTCCTGGTGACCCCCGTTTCCCCTTCTAGGGATATATATGTATATATATATGCATATATATACATGTATATATATATGTATATGTACATATATATATATATATATATATTATATATGTTATATATATATATTATATATTATATATGTATATATATATTTTATATATATATATATATAATATATATATATATATATATAGTATATATATATATATACGTATATATACATGTATATATATATAAAATATATATATATATATATATACAAATATATATATATATATATATATATGCATATATATACATTATATATATATATATATATTATATATATATATTATATATATATATATATATATATATATATATATATATATATATATATATATATATATATATATATATATATATGTATAATATATGCATATATATATATATATATATATATATATATATGTATATATATGCATATATATATATATATATATATATATATATGTATATATATATATAATATATATATATATATATATATATATATATATATATATATATATATATATATATATATATATATATATATATATATATATATATATATATATGATATATGTATATATATGCATATATATATATATATATTATATAATTTTGTATATATATATATATATATATATTATATATATATACATGTATATATATATATATATACATATATAATATATATAATAATATATACATATATAATATATATATATATATATATGTACATATACATATATATATACATGTATATATATGCATATATATATACATATATATCCCTAGAAGGGGAAACGGGGGTCACCAGGACCCTAGAAAATCACGCGCGAACTTGTTTCTTGGTGTTCTGGCGTGACGCGGCCCACTAGCCACGAGTTTGGGTGAGGGAAAGGCAGTCTACACCCACCTGTCATCGAGTGCACACGTACAAGCCCGAAACTCCGCCCCTCGCAGCCCTATCAGCCCTTTTGGGTCATATTGACCCAGTCATTCACCTTGTAAGGTAAGCTCTTTCGTTCTCGCTTTTTTTGCTTGCGTGATTGTGCAAGCTATATTGACGGATGGATTTACGGTGTATTAGGCTTATATGATTGACATATAAACCCCCCAGCTTCCCATTACAATTTGAAAAGCTTTTGCCCCCGGGAAATTTTTTTTTATGAATTTTTTTCCTAATTCTGGTTTTTTCTCTCTTTTGAATAGTCCCACCATGACCGACCCCAAAACCCCCTCTCCGAGATCAATAGCGGCCCTGCTCGACCAACTCGACACCACCGAGAAGGGCGACAAAATTTCGTCGACTGTGGGTCTGATGTGACATTGCCCCTTTTTAGAGCCCCATGGGAGACCTGTACGACCCGGGTTTATGATCAAAGACGGGGGTGATGGGGCCCGATAGAAGGGGCCCTGCCTCCCCCTATGATTTTGACGCCCCCCCCCTCCCCCGTCCTCAACCCCCCCCTCGCCATACGACTCTGACTCCCCCGCGCACTCCCACGTGCTACACACCTTCTCCAGAGGCACACCCCCACGGGGCCCTCTGCAGCCCTGCCACCCCTCCTGTAGCCCCGGCAGCCCCTGCCACACCTCCTGAGCCCTGCCCCCCCTGCCACACCTCCGTCCCCTTTCCTGTAGCCCCTCCCGCCCCTGCAGCCCCGAAATTTGACCCTCTAAAATGTTTTCCTGGGCCGGGAGACACGGTGCTGTCCAGATCCAACGTAGGACCAAAAACCCCGCCGGGCCGCACGAGGTCGAAGGGGGAAGAGGTCCTCGAGGCATACGTGGGGGGGGCCCGACCCGGCCCTTCTTACCAACACTGGCCCGTATCTTCCTGCTTTTTTTGGGACGAACCATGTTGGCCCCCGCTTTTTGTGTCCACCCCAAACTCTTCATCCGGAAGATGAGGGAAAAGTAAAAAACAAGAGAACACCTAACAACAGGGGCTGCTTGAGCGAAGGCACTTTTTGGGGTTTTGATCGGGGCCCGGGGGGCCAAGAAGGACAACCATATATGGGGCGGGAGAGTTCAGCAGTGATAGGGGGTTGCCCCCTGTATGATGTCTATGTCGAGACCCGCTTCATCTCCTGATGGGTGGTCTGCGGTTTGATGACGCCCAATCGGTTGAACGTCGGTGAAACCGCTTCGCCCTACCCGGAGTTGTGGGACCATTGATTTGCACTGTACACAACTATACCCCTGGCGAGGGTGTCAGTGGACGAACAGCTACGGGTTATCGGGGGGCATGTGTGTTCAAGATTTACTCCCCAAAACAAACAGCTAAGTAATATAAAATTTTATTTGTTTAGGATAAAAGTGGAGACAATGAAAAGGGGGGGGAAGGGAAAGTGTGGGTGGGGACACTTTTGGGAGTGGGGGAAAGAAGAGAAAGTGAATGAAAGACTTACCTTATAATATTATGGATAAACCTTATTTATTATGTTTTTATTATTATATCTATGTGATGTATGTTATTTCTGATTACAAAAACCTTCAAAATGACTTACCTTTACCAAAGTATAGCCCTTTCCTGACCCCTGTGACTGCCTTCGCCTATTGACTTTCCTGACCTTCACTATTGCTTACCTGAAACCCCACATAATTACGTACCCGACCTGCCCTTTACTAATGATTTTACCTGACCTGCCTTCCCCAATGACTTACCCTTTGGGCGATTTTTTACTTACCTTTCTTGGAATTCGATGTATTTCTAAAAAATTTTTCTCTTCACAGGTATGGCCCCAAGCTGGTCCCCGCCTGTGACTGCCGGGCATACTATAAAAGTTTTTAAAGCCACCCTTACCTGGGGGGGGGGGTTCCCAACCCGCCCAGCCCGGAATGAACCAGGGGGACTAACCCCACCATCAAATTGTTGGGGACTGCTACGGGACTGACAGGGCTGTGCGACAGACAAGTGGTTCCCTCGATTGGGTTGACAAGGCCTGAAGGAGAAGGGCCTCACGACAGTGGGCACCCTAGAAAAAAACCTAATTTCCTCAAAATGATATATGGTCCCAAGAAGGACCCCCGGAAAGCCACAGAATCCGCCTGTCGGAACAACCGGGGGTTTTTGTTTTTACGATTTTAATCAGGCCATCTCGTACAAACCAAAAAATGCAAACAGGGCCCTCTCCCATTACACAATCTCAGATTGGGGAGAAGGAAAGCCACTGCCCTGCTAATTATAATAAACATAAGGGGGAGTTGACACATTTGATCAACTATTCCAATTTAAATTTTCGGCAGGGAGACTCGACGGTGGGCCCTGTTATCTTCCCCGGGGGGGTGCCAAAAATTGCCTCCACAAATCCACATCATCTACAAAAGCCCGGTAAAGAGGAAAGGGGAAAAGGAATAGGGAGGGGGGTTTTTTAAACACTGGGCTCTTTATGATCGAACCATGGGCCGCCCCCCCACTTGGCCTACCCGGGCACATCGTCAGTGAAGAACGTATAAGGACCCTTCCACACACCACTCCCCTCCTCCTCTAAACCCTTTTATGTACGTGTTTCTGGGAAACAAGTTGATGCCATATGCCCCAGGGGGACCCAAGAAACCCCAAACAAAATGCATCACCTTGTGGGGGTCCCGTGTGCCCCACTCACTACCACATCTTTTCGTCGACTGCCAACCGCTTAGGTAAAAATTTAAATTTTTTTGTTCCCCAGGTTTTTTTAGACATCTAAGTATAATAACACAATTTCGCACATTTGGTCAGTTTCAAGCCCAAAAATAAGCATTTTTTATGTCATTTTTGAGTGGGACTTTTGTAAAAATTTTTAATGGGGGGGAGTTAGGTTTTAAAAAATCCAAATTCCATTTTTTTTTGCCAATTTTTCTTATTATACATTTTCTATGCAAATTTCAGAGTTTTAGAAAAATAAAACCCCTGTTTAGGGCTCTTTTGGGGTTTTTTTGTGAAAGAAAAAATGGTGTGATTTGGTTTGACTAAAAAAACCTCTCTCTTGTTTCTTCCATATCGCCGATCCGGGGTGACGCCCTCCCGTTCAGGGGACTTCCCATCATCGGCCTTCATGCTGCAGTTTCAGAAAAAAACGGTCGGTAATTTTTTTTTATTTGATTTTTTTTGGGCACCATTTTTTGGCTGGATAATTCGAAAACGGTGCCCCAACACGTAACTACTCAGGGAAAAATTTTTACAAATGTGATATTAAGCTAGAATAATGATGTATGTATACAAAGAAACCCTTTTGGGCATCAATAAAGCATCATGAATATTTTATTCCATTATTTTCCCCGCGGGGGGGTCATTGAGACCCCCGTTTCAGCTTTGGTAACGCTTCGGGGGGGGGGGGGGGTTCCCCTTCTAGGGATATAATATATATATTATAGATTTATATATATTATATATAATGTATATATATATATATATATATATATATAATATATATATAAGATATAGACTTTTATATATAATATATATAAGTATATATAAGGTATATAGACTATTATATATATATATATAGTATATATATATATATATAAGATATATATATATATAAAATATAGATATATATATATATTATATATATATATATATACATATATATATATATACATATATATATAATATATATATATATAATACTATAATATATATATATACATATATATATATATACATATATATATATATACATTATATACTATATATAATATACATATATATAATATACAATATATATATATATATATATATAGTATATATATATACACTATATAAAATATATTATATATAAAAAATATAAGGATAGTAAAAAAAAAAAAAAAATATATATATATATATATATAGTATATATATATATATATATATAATATATATATATATTATATTACTTTTTTTATTTTTTTTTGTTGTTTGTTGGAGCCTATAGCGCCTGTAGGCTTATAGAGTTCTTGATGATGTTGGTTGAACTCGCCCGTTGGTGGCGCAGGCTGGATTCCTATAGTGACACCTGTGGTCTTAGGTGAAGATCCCGTTTTCTCTGACGTTATCTTCAATTTAGGCTCACGCTGTTCCTGGAGTGTCTTCGTTGCACACGCAGACGAAGAACAGGTTATAACAGCATGCGGGTTTCTTCAGTCACTCGACGATGGATTTGACAGTTTGCTCCTTGGTGGGACGTGAACTCAGGACCTTCTGCTCCCCTACCAGGCTCTTGAAAGAGTTGCCCCCGGCAGGATTCGAACTCGGGACATTGAGCTCAGCACTCCAAGACGCTAACCGCTCGGCCACCGCCTCCCACTTATCTATCTATCTATCTATCTAATTATCTATCTATCTATCTATCTATCTATCTATCGATCGATCCGATCGATCGATCGATCGATCGATCGATCGATCGATCGATCTATCTATCTATCTATTATCTATCTATCTATTATCTATCTATCTATTATCTATCTATCTATCTATCTATCTATCTATCTATCTATCTATCTATCTATCTATCTATCTATCTATCTATCTATAAATGTATAAATATATAAATATATAAATGTATAAATATATAAATATATAAATATATAAATATATAAATATATAAATATTATATAATATATATATATATATATATATATAATATATATATATATAAAATATTGATATCTATCTATCTATCTATCTATCTATATAAATATATATATATATATATATATATATATATATATATAATATAGAGAGAGAGAGAGAGAGAGAGAGAGAGAGAGAGAGAGGCAATACTTTCTCCATGAGGGAATCGAGATCTAATAATGAAGATATAAACCAGCGCGGGTAGAAACATCTTGATTGTTTATTCGAACGTTTCGGCTATACATAAGCCATCATCAGCCTAAAATCGGATACAACATTTTTTTTTTTTTGTTAAAATGAAATATACAAGTTATAAAATTATTTGCACATTTAAAATGCCTAACCTAAAATATAATAAAATAAGAATAAAAATTATAAACAGTAATAAAATAAAAATACTACACATACCAATCAACATCGCAGTGGAGTGTGGGGTTCCCCACACATATTACACACAAGCTCCCACGACTCCACCCGGTGGATATGTGAGAGCCTCCTCACCCACCACCACAAACCGTCCCTCTGCGCACAGGGCACCTCAACCCCGCTCCTGTGCTTTTAGACCATGTGGGAACCCCACACTCCACTGCGATGTGATTGGTATGTGTAGTATTTTTATTTTTATTACTGTTTTATAATTTTTTTTCTTATTTTATTATATTTTAGGTTAGGCATTTTAAATGTGCAAATAATTTATAACTTGTATATTTTCATTTTAACAAAAAAAAAAAATGTTGTATCCGATTTTAGGCTGATGATGGCTTATGTTTTAGCCGAAACGTTCGAATAAACAATCAAGATGTTTCTACCCGCTGGTTTATATCTTCATTATATAAAATATATATATATATATATATATATATATATATATATATACAGCTACTACACTTCAATTGGCACACCACTGAGGAATGCAGGGCATCAGGGATTCTTTCCTAAGTTTAAAACAGTGTGATAGAGTAAAAGGGGCTTGAACACTACTCTAAGCGAGACTTGTGGATAAAATTGCCGAAGCAGGAGTTGAGCTTTGTTTCGAATGGCAAAAGATTTATTACCTATGAAGGAAATTATGAAATACACAACAGCTTTATGAGCGGTAGTCTATGTATTTGAGGAGGGGGTGAGTGTAGTTTATTTAACTGTTTTCCAATATACGTGTTTATGAACTTTAGAGGATACCCATTTCGTTTAAGAGTGTATCTCAAGTACTCTAATTCTAAGTGAAAATTAATATATGATGAGCAAATGTTGTATGCCCTAGTAACTAGCGTGAGGATCAGATTTTTCTTAAATTCGACAGGAATGTTAGAATTAAATTTAGTTGTGAGTCCTGTGAATGTGAGTTTTCTATAAATGGAAGTGCTAAATGAATTACCAGATTTCATGATGTCAATGTCCACTGTCCAAAAAGGGTAATTTATTATTCTGTTCCGTTTCAAAAGTGAATTGAATTTTGGGATGTTTAGAATTCAGGTAGTCATTAAACAAGGGCACATGGTTCGGTGATTTGAAAATTGCAAAGGTATCATCGACATAGCGTCTGTACATAAGAGGTTTGAATTCAGCTGGGCATTCACTTAGTCAGGTACTCTCATGGAATGAAAGAAATGCATTAGCGAGGGTGGGACCAAATGGGTTACCCATGGCAACGCCATCTAATTGTTTAAAACACATGTCATTAAAAATAAAAAGAGAATCTTTAACTGCCAAAGTAAGTAATTTATGAAATGACTTTTTATTGAATCCATGTGTGTGTTCATTGTTTTGGAAGATTTGTTTTGTGCAAATATCTATAGTCTCGCTTAGAGGTATGTTTGTAAAAAGGGATTTCACGTCAAATGATTCAAGAGTACAATTATCAAAACTTTTGTTACATATTTCTTCAGCAAATGAGAAGGAATCATTGACTGTATATATATTAGATGTAACTGGTGTTAGTATTGGTACAAGAAATTTGGCCAGCTTGTAATTAAAGGTGCCTAGTGCCGACAAGATAGGGCGAAGTGGAATATTGGGTATATGTACTTTTGGGAGGCCGTATAATACTCCAGGTTGAGAACGGGAGACAAATAGATTAGAATATATGGTTTCATCTATGATTTTATCAGACTTGAGTTTCATGAGGAAATTATTTAATCTATCTTCATGTTTAAGGAGTGTTGGGAGTACATCATCGGAAACTTTAGTAAATTTAGAGGTGTCATCCAGTATGTTGTTAATTTTCTTTACATATTCAGTCTTATCAAGGAGGTCTACACCATTTCCCTTATCGGGTTTAGCTATGACAATATAGTTGTCTGTTCTGAGTGATTTTAAAGCTTTGAATTGCTCGGGGTTCAAGGAAGTATCAAAGGTTCCTTGAGAGTACCAACTAGAATGTGCTAAGTTTTTTTTTCAAATACAAAAGATTTACCTTTATGTGGATAAAATTTATGACTAGAGATATTTTTAAACAATTGTTCAAAGGAGAGGAAATGGGGTTAAAAACTTAAGTTTGTTAACAGATAAGGCAAGTTTTAGTCCTTTTGAAAATAAGGATTTTTCTACATCATTGAGTATTCGTGATGAGTGGTTGAATATAATATTGTTTGCAGGAATACCATCTGGATCACAAAAACCAAGGTTCCGTAATTTACGTTGCTGAATATATCTGACTCTAGAAATCGAGTTGCTGTTGGTTCGTTCAATGAGATTCAATAAGTGATTAAAATTAATGAAAATCAGTGTTAGCGTCAGTGAGGTGATGCTGGAATTGAGGCGATCTTTGAGGATCTTAACCTGACGGGTTTTAGTTTTTATTTCCTGCCGTAAGAAAGATTTCTGACAACTTTTGTATAATCTTGAAGAGTGAAGTTCCCTATTATATAACTTAAAATTTAAAGGAAGGAGTGAAATTATGTGAGAGACATATATTAAGGAATTCCAGGTCCATCTGTGCTTTTCGAAGTTTGAAGCCCAAAGCGCTCGGCGGTCCTATACGTTTGAAGCGTTGACCTTCCATGATGTCTTGTTATAATAGAGGCAATACTTTCTCCAGGAGGGAAGCGGGATCTTATAATGAAGATTAAAACCAGCTCTGTTAAAAAACAGTTTGATTGCTTTGTGGAACGTTTCGGCTATATAGTACATAAGCCATCATCAGCCTAAAAACGGAAATAATACATAAAATATGTAAAAATAATGAAAATATACAAATTATAATGATATGACATTTAAAATGCCATTTAATGTTCTGGATATTCCTTTACGCGAGTAATTCAACTCACACAGGTACTCACCGTGAATGTAGGTGAGTAATGTCCAGTAACACACGTTCCAATCAATCTGTTTCGTGGGGAATATTAGTAGTGTCGTGGAGGATGTAGGAGACGCTTAGGGTTGAGGTAGTTCGCATAATTAAGTTTAAAACTATACACTTGACGAAATATGTATATGAGGAATCCCTCGTATGTACAATCTCCGTTCTATCCTCTAGCTCAAAACCCTCTGCCGGTCCATCCTCGAGGCCGGCGACTCACCCCGCTGCCTCAGTCGTGCAGGTGTCAGGTACTTGTTTTCTATGAGACATATACATCTGCTCCCTTACTAATTAAATAGCACGTAGCAAGTAATGTTTCCACCATAGAATAAACTGATAATATAACTACACTATATAAATATCTTTAATGTTACCATTTATATATAAGAGATGCAAATAAACTACATGACATCTCTCACATCTCTCTCATCTCTCTCCTAACCCTGACGGCTTCTCGATCTTGCTGATTCTGCAATAACTGGGTGTAGCCGGCCACACTGGTTGCCACCCCTATACATACATACATACATACATACATTTCTACCCTTATAAATGCCTTAACATCGCTCGGTCACGCACCTGGCGCGCCCACGCGGCATAAGAAAATGTACCTAACCATGTTAAAAATGTGCTATACCTGTCAGACCTGTGAAGGTTGAACTTTTCCACGTAAAAGATACTTGCCTAACGTGATAGCTCGCTTGACGCAACAACAAAGTAGCTATAGTACACTGGGATAGAAAACAATGGGGTTTAGATAATCAGGAGAGGCGTTCTCCAGAGCCGCGGTATACTGCGACTCGTCCGAGAAGGTATTAGTAATAAAAGATATTCTAGAGAATGTTGAACTCTGAAGAGATTTGAGCGGAAACAGTGGAGATGTTTCTTGTAAAAACTTCCTGGAAGCAAAACAAAAACCAACACTTACATAGTGACCAGAAACCCGTTGATAAGAAGTTCCGTAAGGGCAAACGAGTCACATTATATTCGCTCAGAAAAGTTATTGATACTCATGAAACGGATTCAATGTTTCAGCTGGACTACCTCTAAAAATGTCAAATTCACATATGCCACCTTAAAAATGAAGGAAGGCAAATAGTGAAGCGGTAAATAGATCCCCTAGTCGGCCAGATGCATAGAAACAGATTGTCAGCCACTAAAAACTAGAGATGATAGTAATTCCTGTGTTATAAAAGTCTAATTAATAGAAAAATTGAATAGATTCCACCCGATAAGTCTCAAAAATCTCTGATGACTTAAAGGGGACATGCACTACAATAACATCCATGGTAAGCGTTACTTACAAGACCGGATAGTAGTGCTGAAGAGCATCCTGTCTTAACAATGGCTGCAAGTTTAATTAATCTTGACCATTATCCAGTGTATGTAAGAAATCCTCCTCAGTAAAAAACAACAACTCGCGGTTACTCTCCCACTAGCTGCATCTACCATGTTTGGCTTATCGCCGCATTATTGGAAACGACCACAGTGAATGTGGATTCAAAAACTAGGAAAGCTTATAGGTCAAATGGGTTTGAATGGTCAAAGAATTAAAAATCACTTGAGAGCATTTAAACGCACAGTCGCAATGGGGGGAGATGCTGAGAAGTGCCATAGAGGTAAGGCGAAAAGAGCGCCTTACCCGTCTTCAGGCGCTTTTGTAACGGCCCGGCTAAGGCACCGACTAAAGCTTATGTACAGTCGAAAGTTCAGGCGCTTTTGCACTGCCTACACCTCCAAGCCTATGGCGTGGGCGTGGTCCGAGAATCCTACTAGCCAATCACGTTGCCTATCTGAGCGCTGCTTAGGCAGCTTCGACCAATCACAAGGCTTGAACACTTCTCTGCTGAAGCAAGGAATGTTGTCCCTCCCTCCCTAACCAAGCACTTATGGCAAGGATACACCGCTCTCCCCCGCCAAAAGCTGTTTCATCACAAGTTTGACGTTCAACGCAGGTTTTGACCACTTATATATTTTTGCATTAGGACGTGCCATACACCATGATAATCGTTAAGGTGTGCCGATTCCGGGACAGTGAGTGAACATTTAATGCAAGCAACATTCCAGGAATAAGGAGAAGATGAATAAAAAAGGTGAAAAAAAAGTTTATACACGATTTCATTTTGCTCTCATTATCTTATAGGTATAGTTTACTGCAATTTTTATACATTCATGATATGCACTAATGTCTCGTGAAGATGATGGTATGTTCAGCTGTCCTAAATATCATCTGGTAGTATGATAATACCGTATAATAAATAGTACAACATTTTAGTGCGGGCGGAGCACCTGCCGCCCGCCGCCCGCCCCTAACCAACACACAACACAACATTTCTTATCACCAGCATATAACACCCTATAATGCCGCATTAGTCTTGCACGATCAATTCATACACACCTTGCAACACTATTAATACGTAAACACCAATTGTTACGTTGTAGGAACTGAAACAAGGCTGTATTTGCTTTATAAACAGAAGATGAATGTCTGTCAAAGGCCCCAGCAGCTCACTAAGTCAGGGTTAGACCATGCACTTATTGCGGTGGGAGGCGTTTNAAATTAAGTTAAAAAAACACAATTTCACACTTTTGGTAATTTTTCAACCCCAAATAAGCATGTTTATGTCATTTTGAGTGGGACTTTTGTAGAAAATGTTGAATGGGGGTAGTTAGGTTACTAAAAAGTCACTAAATATCCTTTTATTTTCCCAAAATTTTACTTATTATACATGTGTCTATGCAATTACAGAGTTTCAGAAACAATAAACCATGTTTCAGGGCCTTTTTTGGGGTTTTAGGTGAAAGTATACAAAATGGTGTGATTTGGTTTGACAAAAAAAGTACCTTCTCTTGTTTCTTCTATTCGTCTCGATCCTGGGTGTACCCCCTCCACTTTCTAGGAGGGACTTCCCCCATCATCAGGCCTTCATGCTGCGAGTTTCAGAAAAATCGGTCGGTAATTTATTTTTTTTTTGATTTATTAGTGGACACCATTTTTTTGGGCTGGAAAATTTCGGAAAAACGAGTGCCTCAACACGTAATACTCAGGAAATTATTTACAAATGTGATATTAAGCTAGAATAATGATGTATGTATACAAAGAAACCTTTTGGGCATCAATAAAGCATAAATGAATATTTTTTCCATTATTCCCCGCGGGGGGGTCATTGAGACCCCCTTTTCAGCTTTGTGTAACGCTTCGGGGGGGGGGGGGTTTCCCCTTTAGGGATAATATATATATAATATTTATATCTATATATATATAATTTTAACATATATATATATATATATAAAATATAATATATATATATATATATAATATATATATAAGGGATATAGACTTATATATATATATAATATATAAGTATTATAAGTATATAGATTTATATATATATATAATATATAAGATATATATAAAATTATTAATATATATTATACATATAATATATATACATATATATATATATATATATATATATACATATATATATATATACATTATATATATATATACATATATATTACTTTAATATAATATATATATATATACATATATATATATAACATAAAATATATATATATATATATAAAACATATATATATATATACATATATATATATATATATACATATATATATATGTATATATAAAACCCACAGGCGCTATAGGCTCCAACATAAAAAAAAAAAAAAAAATGTTTTAATAAAAATATAATATATATATATATATATATATATTAATATATATATATATATATAATATATATATATAATATATAAAACATTTGGGTTTTTTTTGTTTTTTTTGTTGGAGCTATAGCGCCTGTAGGCTTATAGAGTTCTTGATGATGTTGGTTTGAACTCGCCGTTGGTGGCGCAGGCTGGATTCCTATAGTGACACCTGTGGTCTTAGGTGAAGATCCCGTTTTCTCTGACGTTATCTTCAATTTAGGCTCACGCTGTTCCTGGAGTGTCTTCGTTGCACACGCAGACGAAGAACAGGTTATAACAGCATGCGGGTTTCTTCAGTCACTCGACGATGGATTTGACAGTTGCTCCTTGGTGGGACGTGAACTCAGGACCTTCTGCTCCCCTACCAGGCTCTTGAAAGAGTTGCCCCCGGCAGGATTCGAACTCGGGACATTGAGCTCAGCACTCCAAGACGCTAACCGCTCGGCCACCGCCTCCCACTTATCTATCTATCTATCTATCTAATTATCTATCTATCTATCTATCTATCTATCTATCGATCGATCGATCGATCGATCGATCGATCGATCGATCGATCGATCGATCTATCTATCTATCTATCTATCTATCTATCTATCTATCTATCTATCTATCTATCTATCTATCTATCTATCTATCTATCTATCTATCTATCTATCTATCTATCTATCTATCTATCTATCTATCTATCTATAAATGTATAAATATATAAATATATAAATGTATAAATATATAAATATATAAATATATAAATATATAAATATATAAATATATATATATATATATATATATATATATATATATATATTATATATATATATAATATTGATATCTATCTATCTATCTATCTATCTATATAAATATATATATATATATATATATATATATATATATATAGAGAGAGAGAGAGAGAGAGAGAGAGAGAGAGAGAGAGGCAATACTTTCTCCATGAGGGAATCGAGATCTAATAATGAAGATATAAACCAGCGCGGGTAGAAACATCTTGATTGTTTATTCGAACGTTTCGGCTATACATAAGCCATCATCAGCCTAAAATCGGATACAACATTTTTTTTTTTTTGTTAAAAATGAAAATATACAAGTTATAAAATTATTTGCACATTTAAAATGCCTAACCTAAAATATAATAAAATAAGAATAAAAATTATAAAACAGTAATAAAAATAAAAATACTACACATACCAATCAACATCGCAGTGGAGTGTGGGGTTCCCCACACATATTACACACAAGCTCCCACGACTCCACCCGGTGGATATGTGAGAGCCTCCTCACCCACCACCACAAACCGTCCCTCTGCGCACAGGGCACCTCAACCCCGCTCCTGTGCTTTTAGACCATGTGGGAACCCCACACTCCACTGCGATGTTGATTGGTATGTGTAGTATTTTTATTTTTATTACTGTTTTATAATTTTTATTCTTATTTTATTATATTTTAGGTTAGGCATTTTAATGTGCAAATAATTTATAACTTGTATATTTTCATTTTAAAAAAAAAAAAAAATGTTGTATCCGATTTTAGGCTGATGATGGCTTATGTATAGCCGAAACGTTCGAATAAACAATCAAGATGTTTCTACCCGCGCTGGTTTATATCTTCATTATATATATATATATATATATATATATATATATATATATACAGCTACTACACTTCAATTGGCACACCATGAGGAATGCAGGGCATCAGGGATTCTTTCCTAAGTTTAAAACAGTGTGATAGAGTAAAAGGGGCTTGAACACTACTCTAAGCGAGACTTGTGGATAAAATTGCCGAAGCAGGAGTTGAGCTTTGTTGTCGAATGGCAAAAGATTTTTACCTATGAAGGAAATTATGAAATACACAACAGCTTTATGAGCGGTAGTCTATGTATTTGAGGAGGGGGTGAGTGTAGTTTATTTAACTGTTTTCCAATATACGTGTTTATGAACTTTAGAGGATACCCATTTCGTTTAAGAGTGTATCTCAAGTACTCTAATTCTAAGTGAAAATTAATATATGATGAGCAAATGTTGTATGCCCTAGTAACTAGCGTGAGATCAGATTTTTCTTAAATTCGACAGGAATGTTAGAATTAAATTTAGTTGTGAGTCCTGTGAATGTGAGTTTTCTATAAATGGAAGTGCTAAATGAATTACCGGATTTCATGATGTCAATGTCCACTGTCCAAAAAGGGTAATTTATTATTCTGTTCCGTTTCAAAAGTGAATTGAATTTTGGGATGTTTAGAATTCAGGTAGTCATTAAACAAGGGCACATGGTTCGGTGATTTGAAAATTGCAAAGGTATCATCGACATAGCGTCTGTACATAAGAGGTTTGAATTCAGCTGGGCATTCACTTAGTCCAGGTACTCTCATGGAATGAAAGAAATGCATTAGCGAGGGTGGGACCAAATGGGTTACCCATGGCAACGCCATCTAATTGTTTAAAACACATGTCATTAAAAATAAAAAGAGAATCTTTAACTGCCAAAGTAAGTAATTTATGAAATGACTTTTATTGAATCCATGTGTGTGTTCATTGTTTTGGAAGATTTGTTTTGTGCAAATATCTATAGTCTCGCTCAGAGGTATGTTTGTAAAAAGGGATTTCACGTCAAATGATTCAAGAGTACAATTATCAAAACTTTTGTTACATATTTCTTCAGCAAATGAGAAAGAATCCTTAACTGTATATATATTAGATGTAACTGGTGTTAGTATTGGTACAAGAAATTTGGCCAGCTTGTAATTAAAGGTGCCTAGTGCCGACAAGATAGGGCGAAGTGGAATATTGGGTATATGTACTTTTGGGAGGCCGTATAATACTCCAGGTTGAGAACGGGAGACAAATAGATTAGAATATATGGTTTCATCTATGATTTTATCAGACTTGAGTTTCATGAGGAAATTATTTAATCTATCTTCATGTTTAAGGAGTGTTGGGAGTACATCATCGGAAACTTTAGTAAATTTAGAGGTGTCATCCAGTATGTTGTTAATTTTCTGTACATATTCAGTCTTATCAAGGAGGTCTACACCATTTCCCTTATCGGGTTTAGCTATGACAATAGCGTTGTCTGTTCTGAGTGATTTTAAAGCTTTGAATTGCTCGGGGTTCAAGGAACTATCAAAGGTTCCTTGAGAGTACCAACTAGAATGTGCTAAGTTTTTTTTTCAAATACAAAAGATTTACCTTTATGTGGATAAAATTTATGACTAGAGATATTTTTAAACAATTGTTCAAAGGAGAGGAAATGGGGTAAAAACTTAAGTTTGTTAACAGATAAGGCAAGTTTTAGTCCTTTTGAAAATAAGGATTTTTCTACATCATTGAGTATTCGTGATGAGTGGTTGAATATAATATTGTTTGCAGGAATACCATCTGGATCACAAAAACCAAGGTTCCGTAATTTACGTTGCTGAATATATCTGACTCTAGAAATCGAGTTGCTGTTGGTTCGTTCAATGAGATTCAATAAGTGATTAAAATTAATGAAAATCAGTGTTAGCGTCAGTGAGGTGATGCTGGAATTGAGGCGATCTTTGAGGATCTTAACCTGACGGGTTTTAGTTTTTATTTCCTGCCGTAAGAAAGATTTCTGACAACTTTTGTATAATCTTGAGAGTGAAGTTCCCTATTATATAACTTAAATTTAAAGAGGAAGGAGTGAAATTATGGAGAGACATATATTAAGGAATTCCAGGTCATCTGTGCTTTTCGAAGTTTGAAGTCCAAGCGCTCGGCGGTCCTATACGTTTGAAGCGTTGACCTTCCATGATGTCTTGTTATAATAGAGGCAATACTTTCTCCAGGAGGGAAGCGGGATCTTATAATGAAGATTAAAACCAGCTCTGTTAAAAACAGTTTGATTGCTTTGTGGAACGTTTCGGCTATATAGTACATAAGCCTCATCAGCCTAAAAAAACGGAAATAATACATAAAATATGTAAAAATAATGAAAATATACAAATTATAATGATATGACATTTAAAATGCCATTTAATGTTCTGGATATCCTTTACGCGAGTAATTCAACTCACACAGGTACTCACGTGAATGTAGGTGAGTAATGTCCAGTAACACACGTTCCAATCAATCTGTTTCGTGGGGAATATTAGTAGTGTCGTGAGGATGTAGAGAGACGCTTAGGGTTGAGGTAAGTTCGTATAATTAAGTTTAAAACTATACACTTGACGAAATATGTATATGAGGAATCCCTCGTATGTACAATCTCCGTTCTATCCTCTAGCTCAAAACCCTCTGCCGGTCCATCTCGAGGCCGGCGACTCACCCCGCTGCCTCAGTCGTGCAGGTGTCAGGTACTTGTTTTCTATGAGACATATACATCTGCTCCCTTACTAATTAAATAGCACGTAGCAAGTAATGTTTCCACCATAGAATAAAACTGATAATATAACTACACTATATAAATATCTTTAATGTTACCATTTATATATAAGAGATGCAAATAAACTACATGACATCTCTCACATCTCTCTCATCTCTCTCCTAACCCTGACGGCTTCTCGATCTTGCTGATTCTGCAATAACTGGGTGTAGCCGGCCACATGGTTGCCACCCCTATACATACATACATACATACATACATTTCTACCCTTATAAATGCCTTAACATCGCTCGGTCACGCACCTGGCGCGCCCACGCGGCATAAGAAAATGTACCTAACCATGTTAAAAATGTGCTATACCTGTCAGACCTGTGAAGGTTGAACTTTTCCACGTAAAAGATACTTGCCTAACGTGATAGCTCGCTTGACGCAACAACAAAGTAGCTATAGTACACTGGGATAGAAAACAATGGGGTTTAGATAATCAGGAGAGGCGTTCTCCAGAGCCGCGGTATACTGCGACTCGTCCGAGAAGGTATTAGTAATAAAAGATATTCTAGAGAATGTTGAACTCTGAAGAGATTTGAGGCGGAAACAGTGGAGATGTTTCTTGTAAAAAACTTCCTGGAAGCAAAACAAAAACCAACACTTACATAGTGACCAGAAACCCGTTGATAAGAAGTTCCGTAAGGGCAAACGACAGTCACATTATATTCGCTCAGAAAAGTTATTGATACCCATGAAACGGATTCAATGTTTCAGCTGGACTACCTCTAAAAATGTCAAATTCACATATGCCACCTTAAAAATGAAGGAAGGCAAATAGTGAAGCGGTAAATAGATCCCCTAGTCGGCCAGATGCATAGAAACAGATTGTCAGCCACTAAAAACTAGAGATGATAGTAATTCCTGTGTTATAAAAGTCTAATTAATAGAAAAATTGAATAGATTCCACCCGATAAGTCTCAAAAATCTCTGATGACTTAAAGGGGACATGCACTACAATAACATCCATGGTAAGCGTTACTTACAAGACCGGATAGTAGTGCTGAAGAGCATCCTGTCTTAACAATGGCTGCAAGTTTAATTAATCTTGACCATTATCCAGTGTATGTAAGAAATCCTCCTCAGTAAAAAACAACAACTCGCGGTTACTCTCCCACTAGCTGCATCTACCATGTTTGGCTTATCGCCGCATTATTGGAAACGACCACAGTGAATGTGGATTCAAAAACTAGGAAAGCTTATAGGTCAAATGGGTTTGAATGGTCAAAGAATTAAAAATCACTTGAGAGCATTTAAACGCACAGTCGCACTGGGGGGAGATGCTGAGAAGTGCCATAGAGGTAAGGCGAAAAGAGCGCCTTACCCGTCTTCAGGCGCTTTTGTAACGGCCCGGCTAAGGCACCGACTAAAGCTTATGTACAGTCGAAAGTTCAGGCGCTTTTGCACTGCCTTACACCTCCAAAGCCTATGGCGTGGGCGTGGTCCGAGAATCCTACTAGCCAATCACGTTGCCTATCTGAGCGCTGCTTAGGCAGCTTCGACCAATCACAAGGCTTGAACACTTCTCTGCTGAAGCAAGGAATGTTGTCCCTCCCTCCCTAACCAAGCACTTATGGCAAGGATATACCGCTCTCCCCCGCCAAAAGCTGTTTCATCACAAGTTTGACGTTCAACGCAGGTTTTGACCACTTATATATTTTTGCATTAGGACGTGCCATACACCATGATAATCGTTAAGGTGTGCCGATTCCGGGACAGTGAGTGAACATTTAATGCAAGCAACATTCCAGGAATAAGGAGAAGATGAATAAAAAAGGTGAAAAAAAAGTTTATACACGATTTCATTTTGCTCTCATTATCTTATAGGTATAGTTTACTGCAATTTTTATACATTCATGATATGCACTAATGTCTCGTGAAGATGATGGCATGTTCAGCTGTCCTAAATATCATCTGGTAGTATGATAATACCGTATAATAGTACAACATTTTAGTGCGGGCGGAGCACCTGCCGCCCGCCGCCCGCCCCTAACCAACACACAACACAACATTTCTTATCACCAGCATATAACACCCTATAATGCCGCATTAATCTTGCACGATCAATTCATACACACCTTGCAACACTATTAATACGTCAATACCAATTGTTACGTTGTAGGAACTGAAACAAGGCTGTATTTGCTTTATAAACAGAAGATGAATGTCTGTCAAAGGCCCACAGCAGCTCACTAAGTCAGGGTCTGACCATGCCTTAGTTTTCAGCGCCTTTAGCGGTGCCACTAAGGCAGCAATCTTGACTGAGCATTGCGGTGGGAGGGCGTTTCGCCTTACCACAGGCGCCCTAGTGGATAGGGCGCCCTAGCTCACTCTCAGCATCTGGCCCCTGTTCAGCACTCTATTAAGCCGATTGGCCTGTTAATAGGTTAGCTTCATGAAGGTCAGTCGATCCTTCCGAAGATCTATAATGATAAAACATGCAATACATGCATTTCACATAGCATGATGTGAAAGAAAATTAGTTAGACTCGGGGTCGTAGATTATAGCCGTGCTTGGCGTTAGTGGTGATTGGGTTAGTTGAAGTGCGTGTAGGTAGGTAAACACATTCAGCAAAAGCTGGGTCCCGTCGGGCTTTGGTATTCTTTAACCTGTCATTATGAATTATTTGGACAGTTTGAAGAAGTGGAACCAATACCTCAAACTTATTGCCATGCTTCTCACCAACAACAATGCGCGGGCCCAAGAATTTCGGCGCCAACTTGGAATTCCTACTTGGACTCTGAACCATTACGGTATCGCCTTTTCTTATTGTAATAAGAACCGCACGCTTATGTTGTTGTGCCATCATCTCGGCACGAGAAGCTTGTAGCCTTTCCTTGACCTTTTTGTGTATATTAGTAAAGACATGCAAATGCTGATCCAGATAGCTATCTATGTTATACACAGGTTTATTGGGCCTGGCCAATAGGTCATATGGCATCCGTTTATCCGCACCATAAAGTATGTAGTGAGGAGACCTGCCCGTGGACTCGAAAACTGAACTATTAATGCAAGCCAACACGTAGGGTAACCAATCTTCCCAATTGTAGTGCAAACTGTTTACAACAGGTCTCAACGCGCCAAGGATCTTCCTGTTAACGCGCTCCGCCAGCCCATTAGAGTTTGGATGGTATGCGACCGTGAAAGTCTGCTTAATATTGTACAATGTACAAATCTCCGTAAGCAATGCATAACGGAACTCTGCGCCATTATCACTGAGCAATACTCTTGGTGTGGAATAAGGGCAGAAAAGATGAGTTATTAATGCATGGGCTACAGTCGCAGCCGTTTTATTCTTCACCGGTGCAAGGACTACAAACCTTGAAAAGTGATCTACACACTCCAGAAGATATTGTGAGCCGTGATGACTCTTGGGTAACTGTAGAAGATCTATAGCAACTACGTCCCATGGTTGCTCAGGTGGTGGGTATTCTAATTCTAAATTCTAACTCCAGGAGCGGGTCCTGGAGTCGCCCCTTTGTTTTGGGCACAAGATACACACCTGGCAACATATTCTTCAATGTCCACACGCATCGTGGGCCAAAAATACACACGCCTTGCGGCTGCTAGGGTACGATTACGTCCCGGATGTCCAGCCATGGGCACATCGTGCACAATTTTGATTACCGTCGGAACGAAAACGTCAAGAATAACATATTGTTCCACTGGGTCTCTTTTCTGTGGCCAATGTCGGCACAGCACCTTGTCAATTGACAGAAAAAATTGTGAGCAATTCACTGAAAATGCTGCTAAGGAGGTCTCATCGCCAGACTCTAGGGCATACCTTCCCCCAAATTTCATGTTTACGTTGTTCGACGCCCAATTCATAGAGTGAAAAATTCGGCACGGGATTTTCCCCTGTGACCGCACCCACAACCGGAACGTTTCGCGACAACGCGTCCGCTACCACATTTGCACGTCCGGGCAAATATTTGAAGGTTGGGTTAAACTCTTGGATCGTCAGATACCATCGTGCAAGCCTACCGGATAAATTTTTTTTTTTTTTTTTTTACCCTTAAATAACTCAGTAACGGCTGCATGGTCATTATAGACAGTTATTGGATAACCAAAAACAAAGTCTTTAAATTGTTTGAGAGCCCAAATTACTCCGAGGGTCTCTTGATGTGTAACGGAATAATTTACTTCCGCCGGGATAAGAACTCTGCTCGCATACGCGATTACACGGTTCTTTCCTCTTTCATCTTTTTGCATCAGTACTGCCCTAAGTCCCGTAGCCGAAGCGTCTGTACATAGCTCAAATGGAGCTGAAAAATCTGGGAATGCCAAAACAGAAGCGTTTACGAGTGCAAGTTTTAACTCTTCGACACTTTGCTCTTGAGGAGCATCCCAGTGAAATGAGACATCTTTTCTTAACAGCTGGTTTAGGGGAGATGCCATTCTGGTGAAATCTTTGATAAAGGGGCGGTAAAAGCCCGCTAGTCCCAAAAAAGGATTTAACATTCTCAGCATTCTGGAGTTGAGGAAAGTTTTTGACGGCCAATACTTTATCGTCCATGGTGTGGAGTCCCTCCCGGTCGACAGTATGGCCCAAGAAGCTAATCTTAGTTCTCAAAAATTCACACTTGGTGAACTTGGCTTTGAGACCAGCTGACAACAGTCGCTGCAAAACTGACTTTAAAGTTTTAAAGTGAGACTCATGGTCTTTGCTAGCAATTATAATATCATCCAGGTATGCGAACACGGAGTTACCTATCATACCGGCAAAAATTGTATTTATCATTCTCTGAGAAGTAAGCGGCGCGGATTTCAAGCCAAACGACATCCGAAGCCATTCGTAGTGACCTCCCGGCGTACTGAACGCCGTAACCTCTTTGGAGGATTCTGCCATGGGTACCTGCCAGTACCCCGACAAAAGGTCCACACTACTGAAAATCATATTACCCGGACCTAACGACATGAGCAGATCTTTTAGGACTGGTAATGGATACCTGTCATCTTCTGAGACCTGATTCACTCGCCGAAAGTCAATAACTGGGCGAAAAGTTCCATCCTTCTTCGGGACAAGGAACAAAGGACTGTTCCAGGGTGAGCACGAGTGTTGATTAACTCCTTGCTCCAACATTTCCTCTACATGTGTTTCTACCACAGCCCGTTGGCTATGAGGTAGCCTGTAAGCAGGAATGTTGACAGTTTTGGTCCCTGGACTGAGTTTAATGTGATGCTTCGCTGTATCGGTAGCACCAAGAGCTTCACCGGGGAGTGCAATGTCATCTCGGTACTGACCCAAGAGTTCCAAGACCGAATACTTTAACTCCGGGTAGTCCACGACGTTGACAAGCGAACTGAGGGTTGGTACCAGACCCTGCTCGATGTCAACGGCGGACTTCTGCACCGTAGCGACACAAGCAGTAGGTAACTCCAATGGTTCAGGTACCACCTTTCGATCATACACCAACCCTTCCCCAAGGAAAACTCCATGTTTAACTCGCACTGGTCCACCTGTGGTGTTAACAACCAATGCTAATGTGACATGTCCTGCGCTGACAGTGCTAAGTGTCGCCTCTACGGCCCAATCGTTTTACTTTACTGGGGCCATCGAGACATACTTCACTGTCTATAGGTGCATCAGGAACCGCTACTGGAACACGCATCGCCATACGATCGGGGATTTCGTGGTCACCGACAATCGTGGCCTTCACAAGTTTCCAGCCTGCTGTAAGATTCACGCGAGCGTTAGAGACATGAATTGAGGGAACTACACCAGTCGATGGCCCTCGCTTATCGTCTCTCTTCCCTGTGAGTGATTTGACATATAGGGGAGTCAGAGACATAGGAGAATCCATCGCCTTTAACTGCTTCCCTTTAAATGTAATTAAATTTAAGTTGGGATCTATCCCAATTCGATTAGACTTCATCGTAGCTAAACCCAACAGCCCGTCTACAGGGAGCTGAAAGTTGGATGCTACATAGAACTCCATACGAACCGGAGGAACCCCTTTGTTCAGATTAATAGGTAAGATCACTGTTCCCTTTATTTTTAAAGATAAACCTGTGACTCCCTTCACCTTCAAATCACTTTGGCGTAACGGCCACCGGCCACCACATGCACTCCTCTTTAGAGCCTGATACGACTCTTCAGAGAGTACATTTAAAGTAGCTCCTGTGTCCACAGCCAGGGAAAGGTTTTGATGGCTTACCTTCGTGGGTATTGCCACGATGTTTGTTTGTTGGCAGGCAGCCACAATATTGTGGTAAACCGACAAATCTGCCGTGCCTGCGCGAGGAAAATCTCTCTCGCGGTTGTGTTGAGTTAACCTGGATGGTGCGACGGGGCTCGCATGTCTTCCCCCGACGACTTACCTCTCCCAGCAGCCCACCTTTGCTCATAGTTTTCGCGAGCATCTTTTATCTGGTAGCATCGGTCGGTAGCGTGATTACCCGTACCGTGAATCGCGCAATAGTAGAACTCCCTACTTATTCTGTGCTTTTGCTGCTGTCCCCTCCCCCAAAAGGAAAGGGAAGATTTAATCCTGGTTGAGGGAATCCCCTCGGAGCCGTGGGTGGCGTTTGTAGTTTGATATTATCACCCACTGGCGATGCCTTCCGCATTTCTGCTCGCTTGCGGAAGCATTTCTTTACCGTATGTCCCACCTTGTTGCAGTAGGAACAAATGATTGCCTCTCTTGCAGCTGCCACTGCATAAGAAGGCTGGGAGGTGTTTTTTTCCGGTGTTGGAATAGGAGTATTTACTCCAGCAACTGTGGCTGTGAAAGCCGTAGAGTGTTCTAACTCCATAAGCTTGCCGTCTAAGGCTGTTATGAAATCCACTAATT
>JACEEZ010000613.1:510672-535672 GCA_016584305.1 Chionoecetes opilio
TCCACCGCGAAGGCAGATGCGACCTAACAACACTGCAGTATACAAACCTTATTCCTCTTCTCCTCGTGGCGCGACAGGAAACAATCCATATTGTTCAATCCATGAAAGCACCACCCATTTCAGTGATGACTGCTTAACGCTTGTCAAAAAGAAGACAACTTTCCCGAGGCCGTGAAGGGGCGGGCATTCAAAAACAAAGAATGACTGACTGACTGACTTAGGAAGAAAAATCATTAAGGAGGAAAATACTGCTGTGGTATCGGATGATGTTGAGATATATACATCCTTAGTAGCCGCTTGCAGTCAAGCCAACATAATGGCTTTGTCAACAAAAATGGGACGGTTAAAGGCATCTTTTGCAGTGGACACAAGCGCCGCCGTCAATGTGCTGTCAGAAAAGGCTTACCTTGCACTAAAACGTGCGTCGCGCGGAAGTCAATGGCCTCTTCGTCCCAATGACCTAAATTTAATGGGTGTTACTAGCGAGCCTCTCAACATTTTAGGTATTATTCGCCTACCCATCAGCTTAGGAAAAGGCACATCTATTATGCGTTTGGATTTGTATGTAGCTTCCAACTTCTCCTTGCCCACGGATGGGTTGTTAGGGTTGAAATCGCTCAAATCCAATCGTATGGTGATTCATCCTGACATCAATATGATCAAATTTCAAGGAAAAGGCTTTCAAGCAATGAATCAACCCATGCGCCTGAATTCCGAGTGTGGACTAAATCGCAAAGTAAATCTAGGTACTTTACCAGCCCAAACTCAGGCCGTACCTGCCCTTCAGAATGTAAGTTCTACCCAAAAAGATAATAGGGAGAATTGGAAAGTTGTTAATGCCACGGTATTAGGGGACCACGAGATACCCCACCGTGTGGCCATGCACATTCCCGTGTCAGTCCCCAAAGCTACCGTAGGGTGTGACATCTGTTTTAAAGGCCCTAGTAAAATAAAAAGATAGTTGGGGAATCAACTCTGAGCACGGTTGTGGGGGACAAAAGACTTGCCCTTGGGGTCTACCACGCGGCCCGATCAAATTAAAAAAAGGGGGTCCTCTTAAGAAAAGCATTACTTAGACCGTGGGTTGTAGCAAACCCTTGGAACTCCCTACTTGTTTTTTCTTCGTATACAAAATACCTCGAAAAAAAGCCGGCTCCTGTAAAAAACCTTTTGATTCACTCGTCACTGTAGGGGACTACCGAATTAAACCCTTTTCACTTTTAGGACTTTACAAAAATACCTGATGTTTTCCCAGCAGGAGATTGTCTACACACAAAAAAAAATTTAGTCTGGTTTAACTTTGCATATAACCGTGGGGTCTAAAACGAGTAACCCAATTTTGCACGCTGGTACCAAGGGTTTAGTCATTTTTTGAGTAACTCCTAGTAAGCCCGAGTATGGTTTGCAAAAACAAAATGACAAACCCGCGTCAGTTCACCGTTTTGGTATCCACATTAGTAAATTTGAAAAGGGGGCCCAAAAAATGAAAACCATTAGGGGGGAAAAAAAATCACCTTTAGGGGTGCGGGTTTTTGCCTTTTATAGGTGAACTTTTGCCCTTTTGGAGAGGTGCACTTTTTGCACCCATTAGGTGCAGAAAATGCCCTTTAAGGGTGAAAACTTTAACTTTAAAGGTGCAAAACTACACATATTTTGCCCCTTTTAAAGGGTGCAAGGTTTTGCACCTTAACACTGGGGAAAATTTTTGCACCTTTTGGAATTGGAATTTTGGGTGCGATTTTGCCCCCCTATGGGTGCAAAAAAACACCTTTAGGGGGAAACTTTTGCCCCTTTTAAAAAACAGGTGCAACTTTTGCACCTTTTGGAGGGATGCCCTTTTGCCCCCTTTGGGGTGCAAAAAAAGAAATTTTTTAGGGGAAAATTTTGCACTTTTAAAGATGAAAAATTTTAGTCCCCCTTTTGCACCTTTTTAAAGGGTGCAAAAGTGCCCCACGTTCAAAACTAATTTTATTGCCCCTTTTCTGGAAAGGCAATATTAAACCCTATTGTAAAAATAGGGTGCAATTAGCCCCCCTCCAGAAGGTGCAAAAACTGTACCTCGCACCTCCGGAATGCAATTATAGTTATCTGTCCTTATGGTTTTTAAAGGAAGAATTCCCGATACATATTTTTTTTGGCAATTAGAGTAACTTGCTATAAAAAAAATATAATAGCATGAATTCCCCCTTTTTAAGATCCGTAATGAACAGAAATTTGTATTTTAAGGTGAGGTTTTTTGCTGCAAGGGGGACATGTACACAAACGCTTCTCCGTCCCAAATAAATGGGGAAATTTTTCCTGCCCAATAATACTTCTCAAAATTGAAGCAAGGATCTTAATAAACCAGCATTCATTTTAACATTGTCTACTTTATTTGTTTTTAAAGCAAAAAAATATTTTTTAAAAGGAAATAAAAAGGATTAATTTAAAAAGGGATAAAATACATGATTATGAAATAATCTTTTTAAAGCTGAAAAATTGAGTTTAAAAAAAAAATGTTAGATTAATGTTACATTTTTACAGGGTAGGGATGAAGAAAATTTCCCTTAGTTCGCGATTTGTCCTTAAACGCAAAAAGATCAGGGGGAGGGAAAAATATTTTTCCGATACTTATCTTTCGAAAACTGAACACAAATTACGTTTTTTATTTTTTTAAATATTTTAACACCAAATCTATAAAAAATTGAACCATTGAAAATTTCAAATATGACTTACTTTTTTTTCATGTAATGTAAATAAGGGGAATCATCATCAAAAAGGAAAAAAACGACAGTTTGGCCAACCAACCCCATCATTATTGCAATACCTTGACTGATTAAGTGTTATTTACGGGGAAAAAGCTATTTGGGAAAAATTGGGCCCGGGTATAATATTGTGTAAAAATAAAAATATTGTGTACATAGCCACAAAAAGTATCAAAATATACTGCAAACACCGATTTTAAGTGAGATTTGAACATCTTGTAGAAAAGAAATATATACTTGAAGCTCTTTTTACTCAAACGCATTAAAATAGGGAAAAAAGGGACATAAAATGCAATAAATTTTTCAAAAATGACTCTGATGAAACTTTTTAATTTCATGCAATGTTTAAGAAAGACGAAAAAAAAAAAAATTTTGGTGGATAGTTTTGCATTAAAAAGCCTAACAAATGGAAAAAAAACAACCCAGAATTTTTTTTAGAAAATGGAAAAGATGAGACTTCACTGAAAAGAAACAAAATACACAAAAATAACGCAGTGGCCAGGGGAATATGATGGGTAAATTTCCCCTATCAAATGACTGGCCTAGATGCCCTGCTAATTCTATTTATTACGCTTTCAAAATGCCAGTGCTAATATTGTATTATTATATGCAGTGTATGCTTCATACCCTCATTTCCCACCTTATGTGCAAGCCACCTTATACAAAACTGTTGTACATACAAAAATTTATTAAAACACTGCTGTACAAACGGTTGTGTAAGCTAGCCAGCACATAAGGGAAATGATAAAGAGAATGGGTATAAAAAAGCAAACTAGAAGCGCTATAACCCCACCACTTTGGGTAATATTGTATGTTTTTCAGAGTGAAAAAAAAAATTTTAAAATCAGTTAATTATTTCAATAGTTTCGTGAGAAAGAAAACCCGAAAAATTAAAGTGGACCAAAATTGCTGATTGTATTTGGGAAAGGAAAACTTAATTGGGAAAACAATGTTATTTGGAGATGAGAGGTATAAAAAAATGTCAAAAAAACAGATGATAATGGAAAAGGACCCTGTGCCAAAAAGGCAGAAGGAAGGGTAGATAATAAGAGAACACAAAAAGGAAGGGAGTAGCTTCGTAAATGTTGAGTGCAGTGAGGCAGTAAAAAACAGGAATGGAAAAAAAAAGGATCGGAATAGCTA
Organism: Chionoecetes opilio; assembly: GCA_016584305.1. Lineage (NCBI taxonomy): Eukaryota > Metazoa > Arthropoda > Malacostraca > Decapoda > Majidae > Chionoecetes > Chionoecetes opilio. Next base: position 514,560 of record JACEEZ010000613.1, read on the forward strand.
AAAAACTAAATAACACTGTCCTGTAGGTTTTAAAGGAACCCGTATAACATAAATTTAATTAGACCCAAACCCGCTTTTGTTGTTCCCTCAATTCAATCTCTTCTGGTTCCCCAGTTCATGTTTAAGTTTTTAAAGAGCATTGATTTCCAAAATTTTTTACAGCTTCAAAGTCTGTCAAGCCTAGTTTTCCATGAAAAAATGAAAATGTGGTTTTTATTAAAAACATACCAAACATCCTTTCTCAAACCCTTTTGACATCAATTAGGTTTGTAATTGCTACTTAAACCAAAAAATATCTGGAAGAAAATTAGAAAAAACATTTTTTTATGAAAAAAAAAAAAAAAAGTCGGGTTTTAAAAACCTGTAAAACCCCCCCACCCAGTAGAATAAGACACATTTTTTTTTATTTTGAAGTAAAAATACAAAGTTTAATTTTGCTAAAAGATTTTTTTTGTCGCGAATGAACTTAAGGACAGGGCAAGGTCAAAATTCAAATTTTGTGCCTTTTTTTTAGTTTTTATGTAAGTTTAACTGTAAACCCAGAAGATCAAGACTCATACGGGGGTAAAAAAATTAAAACCTCTCTCTAAGTTTTTAAAAAAGATTTTAGGGACATTTTAAGTTTGATCTTTTTGGTCATTTTCGAGGTCATGCCAAAATTTTGAGACCTTTACAGGAGACCCCCTTTACCCCAGAGTGCTCAAATTTTTCACAAGGCATATGGAGCAACACTCAAAAATGTTTTAAATTTAAGCAAAAACAGAGTTGGTGAGGTGTACTCTCTGGGCCCCCCGTCCTGGGAAAGCCCCCGAAAATCCCCTTTACCCTATCTTTTTTTTTTTCCCCCATAGCCAACAAGCCTGGGGAAAANAAAAAGGAGGTTAAAAAAGCGTGAAGGGGATGGAAGGAGGAAGAATGGGACGGGGAAGGGAGGGAGGAGGAGGAGGGAGGAGGAAAGAGGAAGAGAGGGAGGGAGGAGGGAGGAAGGGAAGAGGGAGGGAGGAAGAGGAGGGGGGGAGGGAGGGAGGGATGCATAAAGGGCGGATGTTTAAAAGTTTTACAACTTTCTCTGAGTGTCATCAGTGGGAAACAGGAAGTAAAGTACCGTTAGAGGTCAGAGGTCACTGGAGTACACCACGTGACCATTCACCTGGAGTAGTGACTCATTCATTAAATGCATTGCATAGTACAATGTAGGAGTACACACCCATTCATAAAACGCTGGGAACCAGGAAGTAAAGTTCCGTTAGTGGTCAAGAGGTTCCTGTGGGAACCAGGAAGTAAAATACCGTTAGAGGTCAAGAGGTCACTGGAGTACACCACGTGACCCATTCAGCTGGAGTAGTGACTCCTTCATTAAATGCTAGTACAATGCAGGAGTACACACCTATTCATAAAAGCGTGGGAACCAGGAAGTAAAGTTCCGTTAGTGGTCAAGAGGTTCCTGTGGGAACCAGGAAGTAAAATACCGTTAGAGGTCAAGAGGACAAATAAAAAATACCGTTAGAGGTCAATGAACCCGGAAGTAAGGGGTCAAAGGTCAAATGACTCCGACTGGCTCATCGTTCTCTACTTTCCAAGTACCTCTAGTATGTGTAGATCACTTGTCTAGGTACGTTGTAATGGCCCCATTAAAGGATAAAATGCCCGTGCGGTTGCTCACGCCCTGTAGCCAATCTATTTTGTCCCTACTCGACACCTCGAGTATTATTAAGTGACAACGGGCGGAGTTCGCAACGCACTTCTGAGTGAAATTTGCAAAATGTTTAACATAAGTCAAACCTTTGTAGCAACATATCACCCCACCAGTAACGGCCTTGTGGAGCGCACCAATAGGAAAATCCTAGAAATTTTGCGCCCGGTTGTCAGTGGCTTACTAGAAAATTGGGAAGATTGGTTACCACATGTAGCAGCTAGCATAAATAGTAGCGTTTGCGAGTCAACAGGACAATCCCCGTATTACATAGTTTTTGGGATAGAGAAAAGACTCCCTTATGACTTGCTAGGTAGTCCTCAACAACCTGTGTATAATATTGATGATTATGCTACGAGCCAATTACATGCTAGTTTCAAAAGCTGCTATGTGCTCCCAACAACACAAGCGTTCTTCTCCTGTTACTGTACAAGTAGGTGACTTTGTAATGATTAGAGTACCCGAGAGACACTCAAAATTGTCTCCTAAATTTGTGGGACCACGCCTGGTGTTAAAACAATTACAAGGTCATAAGTTTGAGATATTTGATCCTTGGTTAAATACATTGGAGGTAGTACACAGTGACAGACTAAAAAGACCCGTGCAAAGCCTGATTTAACTTAGTAGAAACTGCACCAGTGAGCAATGCTACTCGTCTGACTAATGTAACTCAACTCTTCCAACTAACTCACCGCATGCTTATAACCTTCGCTCTGGTAACAAATAGTTTGTGCTAATAGCTTGTTTTTGTTCCAGACATGTTTGCCTTATATATCTCTTCACCATGAGCTCTACTCTGGCTCTGGACTCTTCACATCTCAAGCCTGGAGCCCTCGTTGCCCACTTGGGTCGAGTCTCCATGGTGGAGGATGTGTTGTGGGTTACGTACCCCAATACTGCTCTTCTGAGGATACCGAGCAGGTTGAGGGAGGTCACGGAGCAACTGAACACAGCTTTAATTCAATTGGAAAATAATCTCCCACAGAAACCTATGTACCTGGAGATCGAATGGGTCAGGGGATCAAAAATTATCATAGAGACCATTATTTTCCTCTCTTTCGTGCACGTCTGACTTACCTCAATGACACAATCAATCTTGCCCTAGACAACTACCACGGCCTTGATGTTTCTAACGAGCTAAACAGGGATTCATTGATGGTATAGGTCAACTGTCAGCATGATTTTTGGAACGGCTATGAATGAGGATGTAGAAGAATTACGTAACAGGTTTAATCAGCTAGCTTCCATAGCATCAGCAAACAATAAAGCCATACAGTTAAACTGCATGAATATCGCTAAACTTGAAATGCATGTGAATGATCTTGCCTTGTATGTTGATAAACTAACATTTACTATGAACAAGATGCTAGCCAGTTTAAACGACATATCTGTTTCTATGGAAATTAATCAAATACTACCCATACTGGAGAACACAGCTAACTCTCTTTTGTATGCTAACTCAATGATAATACAGAACATTGCAGACGCAGCGGTGGAAGGGTGACTTCCTCTCTTTTTCCTGTCAAGGACTTTACCATGCTTTAGATATTGGAGAAAAGGAATATAAATTAAAACCCTTGTTTGACTCACACGGTATTCATCACTACTATCCCTTACTGGAGTTTGTGCTGACGTCAGACGCAATAGTCATTCATATACCCTTTCAATCATCGGACATATTTAAAGTTCATAAAATTGAACCGTTTCCTTTTGCAGTGAAGAAACATAATGACTGTAAACTTGCCTCAATCGATTATTTTAATATCCAAAGACTTGCCGTTGTACGCGATTGGTCATTATCTGATTTGCAAAAATGTAAGTCCGAGTATCTCAATTTATTTCATTGTCCAGCCTCACTCTTTGCCTTTCTGCCCTTAACGGGTGGAGTTTGTGAAATTGTGCTAACCCGGAAAGATGCTTCTATGGCCCTGTCTTTGTGCCTTATACTCACCTGGCACCTAAGGAAATATTTCATCGATCTTTTTTTTAGTCATCACTATTTTTTTTCACAAAACCTTTCTTTGTGTTTGTAGTATGCCCTGACGGCACTGAAAAACAAGGAAGTGTCAGGTCACTTCGCGGTTCTTGTCGCTTGTCATGTGCGCTCCGTCAACCTGACACTATTTCCTTCTACATTCCACCATGGTTTTACTGGTAATTTTTCTAGTAATATTTTTCCCATGATAGCTTGAAATATGTAAATTTCTCTAAAATCAAGTATATACTAACAGCCTTTCCGAGCTCACTTTTTCTAACTCCTCGGATTTAAAAGCTGCTGTACAGGATTCCCTATCAGTTTACTTAACTCCTTATGTACATTATCCCTCAATCATACTCCTATTGTACTTTTTATTATTATTGTGATCCTCTGTGCTGAAAGACTGAGTCCAGAAAGCCCTCAATTTGTATAGGCACCTTAAAGGGAATATGGACAGCGAAGTCGTGACTCCATAGTACACAATAACATGGTTAGGTACATGTCTCTAGAGTCTAACCCATCGCGAGGACGCGATATGGGTAGGTGACCGAGCGATATTAGGATCCTGAATAGGTATAGATTATATGTATATAACTAATTATCAATTAAGCTACAGGATGTGTGTCGCCTGTCTGTCTGAGGCAACAACATCTTTTGATGAGGTTATGTTGACGAAGTATCACGCCATGGCCTATAAAGATGACGTGGACAGTCAACCTTGTGTCTTGATGCAACACCTCGCCCTGGTTCCAGACTACACACACAAGTTGTGTGTGTATCATCTCAGCGCTCTGCCCAAGGATGATGACGCTGACACAAGTGCAACAGGCCTGAGAGACATGAAACACCGGAACCTGTCAGATTCGGCCAAAACTCATATATGCTGCAACTGGCCGGAGAAAGGAACAGGAGCCAACGGACGGAGTCATGAGCTGTTCCGGCCATTCCCTTGGCCGTCGGAACACGTGACTTGTCACTCGCCCTCACAGTGTACAGATATTATATAATATATATATATATATATATATATATATATATATATATATATATATATATATATATATATATTATATATATATTGTAATTATTGTTCTGGTACTTTATATTAACAAAGCCATATAAACAACCGCTCGACCACTTTTATTAAACTACCATTTGAAGTGTCTGGCTAGGACGGTGAAGACTCCTACCCATCAATCTACACTTCTGAGGCAATCATCCCCTACAGTGTCAACAACACTTGTAAGTATTCTTACTCGGAGTTGACCCCTGTTACCTGTAATAACAATACAGATAAGGGTAACATCCCTATAAAGAAGACAGTAAGAAAAAAAAGAAATGGGGGTGGGCCAATTTAGTACGGGAGGTGTCTTGTCACTCTTCTCTTGAAAAGATTTAAGGACGTCACTCCGCTTTAGAGGCGGAAAAAAACAAAAACAAGTGAAAATTTTCGAAAACTTGTGAAAAATTTGCCTCCTGTGTTGACATTACCGTCCAAAAGATTGCTGTCATATGAGAATTTTTCTATTTTTTAAATATTTAAATATTTTAAGTTTTCTATGAGTTAGGCTGGCAATGACTTGTTATATATGACGTAATAACACGTGGGCAGCTCATTATACTAATTTTTTATTCTTTTTTCTTGGTTTTGCTTTATTTTTTTGTCTCCGAAAAAAAACTGAAAACATAATAAAACATATAATAAAAAAAATAAAAAAAAAAAAAAAACATAATAAAACTTGACGGCCGTTTCTGGAGTTTCATTTTTGACTAAGATAATGTCATTCAACCTCTTCTCTGTTCATTTTTTTCCGATTTGCATAATTTCTTTTTTATGTGAAAGCTGATACTTTGTTCTAAGTTCTGGACTGGTCAAAGGTCTGGTAAGTTGAATATCTGATTTTATATTGAAGTTTAGTAATTATGCACGTGAAAAGAAAAATGAAATCGAGCAAAGCATAACCAATGAACCTACACCCGAAAGAAACAGTTCAAGTTTGGCACTATGCCCAATATTTTTCATAAAAAATTAACCAAGGCAGAACTCCTGATACCTAGTGACTAGTAGCGATATGAATAATTGATTAAATCGCACTAAAATTCAACATAATAAATAAAAAAAATAAAAAATTTATATCATTTAAAAGAAAACTTTATCTGTATACTTACTATCATGTGCACAACTTTCATTAAAAAAAACTTAATTGAGCATCCTAGCTCAATTAAGTGTTAGTTGCGTTTCTTGTTGTTAGCTGTATTGGCGCGTTCTTGCTAAGCACCGTTTGCCATGCACGTTGGTCATGCATGGGTTGGAATAATCAGTCAGTTATCTTTCTTGGGTTTATTAAGGATAACAACTGTAACTTTCATCACTTGTAGTATTCAGGAACTCTCTATTTCTCTCGTGTTCACTCGCGTGTAGAATGTTCAATCTCTCACTCGGTCTCTCGCGTTCACTGCGTCTCACGGAAGTTTCTCGTGAGGTCTCTACACACTCAGTCACGTGTGTGTCTTTCGTGGACCAAAAGTTATCTCCCTAAAAGTGAGAGTCTTTTCACAACTAACCTATGAACATGACGTCACGTCACGTCACGTTTTGTAGCAACCAGTAAGAGACAAGACATACACTGTCCTCCCTTTCTCTTCAGCCAATCATGAAAGGCAAGGAAAGGCTGAATTTACACTTTTCGTAATCTAGACCTTAATCTTTGTTTGACAAGCTGGAAGAATTTACGGTTTACAAGAATTCTGGCGTACATTTTCTCGCTCTCTCTCTCGCTAATAAATCAATCTAGCTAACTTATTTCTATTCTTATTCAGACTAAAACACCTATTACAGGGCTTGGCAGGCTACCGCTTGTCGTCCCGACAAGACTTCTGTTTTCACTAGTTGCTAACAATACATGATGAAATATTTCTATCTTAATTTATATTCCTGACTGAATCTAAATGCAGTTATTGTTCTCTCATATTATACCATCTAAGTGATTAATTATGTTACGTTGCTAGACAAAACCTATTACAGGGTTCGGGTCATGAAGAACATGTTGTGTGATGATGCAACTTGATGTGTAGCGGCTTCTTGTACATAAAGAGCATTTTAGGAATCCAATTAGTAATGATAATTAGTAGTACATTTAACAGGATGTACCAATTTGACTGTTAAACTACTCTTTTCACCAGTATTCTGTCCTTGATTTCTGTCAGGGTGTCTCAATTGTAGATAAAATTTTCTATTTCAAGGGGATTCACACAAATTGGTTAACAACAATCAAAATTCTACCTTCCTAACTAAGACTCTGGGCCCCACAGGGTCCCAGGCCGGTGTTAGGCATCCTAACAAAATTCATGTCAACAACCTCAGGGTTTCTGTAAAAGGAGTTACAATCTACACTAGTTCCAAAAACAATTCATTTACATATGCTTCAAATTCGTTTGTAAGAGAATTTCTGTTACGTTATAAACTAACATAACTTGGTTGGAATCCTTTTCACTAAATTCCCTTTCAATAGCTGCGCAATTTCTTTCTGTACTCATGTGTTTCATTTGTGTCATTTAACATGCTACATTACTATTTGGTGTACTATGTTTGTTTCTTCTATTGAATTTTCAAGTGACCTTTCTACGTCGTTATGTGTTGTGTCTATCTGTGTCTCTCTAGTCATTTTGTTTTTTTTGGTGATCTGCATGTTTTATTATTTCCCTCCGAGTCTAGAATTGTATTTTGACTTTTTTTTTCCGGGCCACTTGCAATTATTGGTTTAAAAGGGNCCAAACACCCTAACCCTGTGTCACCAACACTTGTAAGTATTCTTACTTGGTTTGACCCCTGTTACCTGCAATAACAACACAGAAAAGGGCAACATAAATGGTATGCAGCTTGGGAAACGAAACAACCATTAGTATTACAGTACCGTAAAATAATGAACAATTTATACACGTGAGGTGAGCGATATATTGTGGAACAACATTGAGTCAGTGAACGTAGACAAAGAGACAGAGAGAGAAAACAATTGTTTAAGCTGTGTCAGACAGCCCTGGCCTTGCGTGATTTTTTCCACGATTCAGCATCTCCTCTTAAAGATCTCCTAGTTCATATCATTACTCAAACCACAACAAACAGGTTATCAATTAATAACTCCTCAGTATAGAGAAACCAGCCTACATTGACTCCCAGATTCAGCGACAACAGCGAGGTTATCGGACGTGTGGAAGAAGAGGTTATCAAGAGAACAGAGGACGGGAGCTGTTATCGTGTGTACGGAAGAGAGGCCGACTTCTTACCAGGTCATCACAACGCCCCAACCGACACCTGCTCCTCCCCACTCTTGCTGATCTGGCTCCTGCACTGGCATCTCTTGGAGGAACGCTTTAGCTGTACGGACAAGAATCCTGCCGTGCTGACACTACAGTATAGCAGTGAGTACAACACCCTTAGCTGACATTACATGATATATATATATTCAAGTACGCTGCTTGTTTTACACAGTAGATCATGGTAAATGGAGTTACTTTGTATGTAATATATTTGTCAGTTATTTTTGTAGCTGTATTTTTTTGTCTTTGCACTGTTAAATAATTTATAGTACTTCACTATACATGTTCGCTTCTTATAGCACTCATATATTTATATATATTTTTGTTTTATTGCCTTAAAATCACATGAGATGGGTAATAGCACTTTATCTTTATTAAAGTTTCTCTTATAATTAATGGACGATACAAATCAGACTAAGTCAGAAAAAGAGCGTGAATTACTCACCAAAAAATTTCTTAGACTTTGTAAAGGACGGACAGTCTTAGCATCTGACGCAGCAAATAGTGACAGTGAGAAAGAATTAGTAAAACTTTTACCAGAGGAGGATATTCGTAAATTAAGATGTGGAAGTCAGCACCTACGAGTCTCTCCTGAGTTAACTCAGTCACTTACTCAACTAACTTGGACTACTAACACAATGTCTCCCACTAACACTTCCGGTGCAGGTCCTTCTGGCACCCCTGCCCAGACTCTTCCTCAGGCCGCTGGAGCTATTAAGATATTGCCCACAAGTGCAGGACTGCAGCTATTCGCGAATTTTCGGGTACTGATCCAAGCTATACTGCCAGGGAATATATTAGTGTTTGTGAAGATGTGATGAGAAACTCCTTTGTGTGTGATGCAGGGGATCAAATATCTTTCATCCACTCACGCCAACAGGCTGGCTCACGAGCTTCACATTTAATGCAAGCCAGCGCTTTTACCAAGCCACAACAAACAAAAAATTATCAGGCTTTTCGGTCAAACTTTTTGGAAACATTTGGGTAAAATGAAAAACACAGCTTGGTCGAAGGTGTTAATTTAGCGGTAGAACTATTGCACGGTAGCACTGCCTCGAAGGACCTTTTTGATGGTCAGGTAGACGCAAACAGAATATCTGCTGACTTCGTTAAGTACTTAAAAGATAATGGGTGGACTCACGGAGACACCATGCAGTTACCCGATGTATGCAAGTTTCTGGAGTTTTTTGTGTACATGATCTTGAAAAAGGGAAAATTTCGAAGGAGCAGTTTGTCATTAAACTACACACGCAATGAAGAGCTCCACGTTTATGTTCTTAAATTAAAAACTAAAGTGGAGGAGAAGGGTAGTGATGTACGTATGTCTGCCTCTAATGTCACTATGACGTTACCCACAATTGATGAGGTAGCTCCTGACTCATCCTACGCGGCCGTGACTGCGTCAGGGAAACCGAACTTCACTTGCACATACTGCCAGCGTGAAGGACACACTACTACCAGGTGTTTTAATCGTGTCAAGGATCAGCGTAAAGCCAAGAGAAAGAACAATTATCGAGACGTCAGTGGTCCTTTAAATGCTCAGTTTACCAATAAACATTATTATCAAGATGAGACGGCTCCACCGCGAAGGCAGATGCGACCTAACAACACTGCAGTATACAAACCTAATTCTTCTTCCCCTCGTGGCGCGACAGGAAACAGTCCATATTGTTCAATCCATGACAGCATCACCCATTTTACTGATGACTGCTTCACGCTTGTCAAAATAAAAGACAACTTTTCCCGAAGCTGTGGAAGGGGCGGCGCATCGTCGGGGGAATCCGCGCGTCATTCAAAAACAAAGAATGACTGACTAACTGACTTAGGAAGAAAAGTTACTAAGGAAGAAAATACTGCAGTGGTATCGGATGATGGTGATATATATGCATCCTTAGTAGCCGCTTGCAGTCAAGCCAACATAATGGTTTTGTCAACAAAAATGGGACGGTTAAAGGCATCTTTTGCTGTGGATACTGGCGCCGCCGTCAACGTGCTGTCAGAAAAGGCATACCCTGCACTAAAACGTGCGTCGCGCGGAAGTCAAGGGCCTCTTCGTCCCAATGACCTAAATTTAATGGGTGCTACTAGCGAGCCTCTCAACATTTTAGGTATTGTTCGCCTACCCATCAGCTTAGGAAAAGGCACATCTTTTATGCGTTTGGATTTTTATGTAGCTTCCAACTTCTCCTTGCCCACGGATGGGTTGTTAGGGTTGAAATCGCTCAAATCCAATCGTATGGTGATTCATCCTGACATCAATATGATCAAATTTCAAGGAAAAGGCTTTCAGGCGATGAATCAACCCATGCGCCTGACTTCCGAGTGTGAACTAAATCGCAAAGTAAATATAGGTACTTTACCAGAGCAAAATCAGGCCGTACCTGCATGCCCTTCAGATACCTCCCCAGATGTCTGTTCTTGTAAATGAAAAGACGACATCGAATGTAAATTCTACCCAAAAAGATAATATGGAGAATTGGAAAGTTGTTAATACTACGGTATTAGGGGACCACGAGATACCCCACCGTGTGGCCATGCACATTCCCGTGTCAGTCCTCAAAGATACCGCAGGATGTGACATCTGCCTTGAAGGCCCTAGTCAAATAAAAAGACTAGTTGTGGAATCATCTCTGAGCACGGTTCGTGAGGGACACAAGACTGTCGCCCTTGTGGTCAATACCACCGACGATCCGATCAAATTAAAACAAGGGGTCCTCTTAGGTAAAGCATTAGCTTATTACGCGTCGGTTGTACCAGAGCCTTTGGAGCTCACAGCTACTTGTATTTCTTCAGTATACAATAATACACTCGAAAACAAGCCGGCTCCTGTACAAACTTTTGATTCACTCGTGACTGTAGTGGACTATCCTGAATTAAAGCCTTCACTGTTAGGACTTTTACAACAATACCGTGATGTTTTTGCCATGCCAGGAAATTGTCTAGGCGTTACTGGCCGAACAACACATCACATTAAATTAAAATCTGGTACCCAGCCGGTCTATATTCCAGCCTATCGACTTCCTCACAGTCAGAGGCAAATAGTCGATGAACAAATAAAAGACATGTTGGAACAGGGTGTAATAAGAAATTCACGATCACCGTGGAACTCGCCCTTATTTCTCGTTCCTAATAAGGACGGAAGTTACAGACCTGTAATTGATTTTAGGCGGGTAAATGAAGTAACTGAGGACGATAGGTATCCTCTCCCTGTTTTAAGTGACTTGTTCATGGCTCTAGGACGGGGTAATAAATTTCTCAGTAGCCTTGATCTTCTTAGCGGTTACTGGCAAGTACCGATGGCGCCCATGTCGAGGGAATTAACTGCTTTCAGCACTCCCAGCGAACATTTTGAGTGGCTTAGAATGCCTTTGGGCTTAAATTAGCCCCTATCACTTTTCAAAGAATGATAAATACCTTGTTTTCTGATATGCTAGGAAACAATGTATATGCATATCTTGATGATGTGATCATTTGTATCAAGATTCAGAGTATCATTTTGCCACTTTAGAAGCTGTACTCCTCAAGCTTAAGGAAGCAGGTCTAAAAGCTAAAATCACGAAGTGTGAGTTTCTAAAAGCTAAAATTTCCTTCTTAGGATATATCGTCGATGAGGACGGAACTCACACCATGAATGATAAAATTAAAGCAATTCAAAACTTCCCACAACCACAGAGTGTAGACAATGTCCGTTCTTTCATTGGTTTGTGTGGCTATTATTGGCGATTCATTAAAAAATTAGCCGCCATGGCATCGCCTCTGAACAGATTGTTAAGGAAAGATATATCGTTTCATTGGAATGCTGCACAAGATAAAAGTTTTCATGACTTGTAATTTTCCCTAACCAACGCACCTGTCTTGGCGTTTCCAGATTATAAGGCTCCTTTCATCATGTATACGGATGCCTCTGCCCTGGGCTTTGGAGCTGTTTTAATGCAGCCTGACGCAAGCGGTAAAAATCGTGCTGTTGCATATGCGAGTAGAACCTTAAATCCTGCCGAGTCAAATTACTCTGTCACTCATCAGGAGACGCTCGCTGTTGTCTGGGCTCTCAAACATTTTAGGGATATTATCTTTGGGTATGATATTACTATATTTACAGATCACGCAGCCTTCACCGAACTATTTAAGGGAAGAAACCTTTCCGGTAGACTCGCGCGCTGGTACCTAACATTACAAGAATTTAATCCAACGTTTAAATACGTGCCAGGTCGAGTCAATGTAGTGGCTGACGCCCTGTCTAGGAATGTACCAGTAGGATCCGTGGGAGAAACACACCTTGTTTTACAAAATTTAGCCATTCATGAATTAGCCAATGCCCAGCGTCAACATGACGTGTGGAACACGGTCATATATGCTCTGGAATCAGGTGATGAATCAAATTTACCAAAATTAACCATTCCTTTCTCACAATTATTTGTTGTCCCTAGACGGAGTGCTTTGTTGATATTGGCCTCAAAAAGCAGATCCTGTGGCACAATTTTTGATACCTGAGTCATATGTACCTGTGGTATTAAAGTTAATTTATAATGCGGTTATTGCTGGTCATCCAGGGAAGGAGCGAACCCTTACTGCGGCCCGTAGAAGTTATTTTTGGCCGACCATGCGTGTAGACATAGACGCGTATGTAGCAAAGTGTGTGAAATGCGCTCAGCACAAAGGGACGGTGCCTAGGCCAGCACCGATTTTAGAATATCCTCCCCCGGAACGACCATGGGACGTAGTTGCAATAGACCTACTTCAGCTTCCCATCTAGCCATCAGGGTTCCAAGTACCTCTTAGATTGTGTAGATCACTTGTCTAGGTACGTTGTAATTGCCCCAGTAAAGGATAAAACTGCCCGTGCGGTTGCTCACGCCCTCATAGCCAATCTATTTTGTCCCTACTCGACACCTCGAGTATTATTAAGTGACAACGGGGCGGAGCTCCGCAACGTACTTCTGAGTGAAATTTGCAAAATGTTTATCATAAGTCAAACCTTTGTGGCAACATATCACCCCGCCAGTAGCCCAGTTGTCAGTGGCTTACTAGAAAATTGGGAAGATTGGTTACCACATGTAGCAGCTGGCATAAATAGTAGCGTTTGCGAGTCAAAAGGACAATCCCCGTATTACATAGTTTTTGGGATAGAGAAAAGACTCCCGTATGACTTGCTAGGTAGTCCTCAACAACCTGTGTATAATATTGATGATTATGCTAAGAGCCAATTACAGGTTTTCTCAGACATCCATAAAGATGTAAAAGACAGACTGCTAGTTTCAAAAGCTGCTATGTGCTCCCAACAACACAAGCGTTCTTCTCCTGTTACTGTACAAGTAGGTGACTTTGTAATGATTAGTGTACCCGAGAGACACTCAAAATGGTCTCCTAAATTTGTGGGACCACGCCTGGTGTTCAAACAATTACAAGGTCATAAGTTTGAGATATTTGATCCCTGGTTAAATACATTGGAGGTAGTACACAGTGACAGACTTAAAAAGAGCAGTGCAAAGCCTGATGTAACCTTAGTAGAAACTGCACCAGTGAGCAATGCTACTCGTCTGACTAATGATAACTCAACTCTTCCAACTAACCCACCGCATGCTTATAACCTTCGCTCTGATAACAAATAGTTTGTTGCTAATAGCTTGTTTTTGTTCCAGACATGTTTGCCTTCATATATCTCTTCACCATGAGCTCTACTTTGGCTCTGGACTAGGGTGGAGTGAAAATTTTCAGAATTTTTTTTCTTCTTTGGGTAGTTATAAAAACTTGCTAAGGGGTCTAAACAACATGTTGATATGAAATAGAAAAATAATAAATAAAAAAATTTGGCTAGCACATTCAGCTTGAAAATCACGCCGATTTTTTTTTTCTTTTTTTTTTTCGAGGCCGAATGGCGCTTTGCTGTATCTAAATGTGCTTAGACTGCAAAACCATTATTTGTATTGTACAATTTTAACAAGTAACTGCTTGAGTTTACACAAACAAACAAAGAACACTAATATAGGAACATAGTTCACATAATTTCTTTTCATAGTTTTTCAAATTTTATGTTGAATTTTTGTTTAAAATTTGGTCATTTTAGCCTGCGACTCCAACCGGACCCGTATAAACCCATCGCGGCTTTCCTTCCCACAGACTGCCGCCGAAGCTTCCGTAACAAGCTTGATATGTCTCTCGACTGCTTGCGTGTGACAGGGGTAGCGTGAAAAGCCGACGATTGGCGTGACATCCTCGTGGATGAAGCGTAGAAGAGTCTCTTCATCAATCTTCATGGTCACCGGTGGTTCCGTGATTGGTTCCTTGCGCCAGTCAATCATAGAAGTGTAGTCTTCGGCTTCAAATTTCAGAGTTGGCACTTTAAAGACCCTGACCGTGCCCGGTTTCGCTTCTTTTCTTGCTTTCATGATGCGACGTACACCGAGTTCGCGTATATGGGGTCGAGCGTCGGTTATCATACTGAAAAGAAGATTCTCTGGATGTCCGAAATAACCATTTCTTTGTTTAACGGGGTCGACGACACGATGAAGATCTTTCTTCATGTAGCGAGATTTGTTGATCGTTTCAAACACGTGCCTTCCTCCATCTTTGCACGAGGGTTTCATCTTTATCGCAAACCACATGGGTGCATAAACTCTGACAATGAAGAGAACAAGCTCTTTGAGTTGATCTGAGGGGTTCGCTGTAGACACATACAGACGTAGAATGTAATTGCCTGTAGTTAACCATCTCGAATGATTCATTAGACCGGGATTTCGTAGAGAAAGGTCAGCAGGACACACACCGACTGATATGGCGTTACACATGTCGTGAAGGTACTTCTGATCTGTTGATAAATCATCAGGGAGTGTCGAGGGCATTTCACACTGAATGTGTGAAAATGTCACTAGCGGTAAAGCTTCACAGGTTGGTAGTTGTTTACCGATTGGTTCTGAGAAGCCTTCTGGTCCTGTGGTCTTTCCGTCGAGATGAGCGAAGAGATGCCTCAATGGAAGCTCATTCGCGTGAGGTTGGCAGATGAACCAATTAACTGGTCTCTTTAGAGACAGTTCAAACAATCGAACGATGTCGCCTTTTACTCCAGTGTTGACTACTGTGCCGTCGCATCCCAGAGCCATTATTTCTGTTTTATTTACACCTCTCTCGTCTAAATATTTTATCAGTTCAACTGTTACAACTTTGCTAGAGCCGCCGGTTGGAGTTATGTGTCCAAAATAATACGACCCCGGTTCAGATATGATTACTATATGTTCTTCGCTCGTGACCTCTCGATGTAACTTTCTGTCATCTTTTCTCACTTGCACCATGGTCTTGTCTTTGCGACCGTCAAAATAGAAGCCGCTGATGTCATTGTCTCTTTCCTTGCCCACTTGACTTCTTTTCTTGCTTCGCTCGCATCTTATCCTGCTTCTGTCTATCACATGACTGACATCGCCTTCGTGAACTATTCCGATGTCCTGTAGTACAGCACTTGTTATACTTGCTGCCGCCCGGTCCGATAACCCATGACGGTCACACGCTAACGCTACAGACGGAAGCTTCACTCTCATCTGATTACCTTTAGCTTCCTGCTTTGGCGTTGGTTTTTTTGGCGTGTTCGCAAACATTTCAGAGTCGCTATCATCACTCGTAACATCGTCATTAGAATTAGAATCAATGTCATTGATCTCCATGTTGGTTGATGATGACGTCGATGGTTCGGGACTTTTAGCTCTGGCAGGTGTAGTTTGTCGTCGTATTGCCTCATTCTGGATGTATCTTTGTTGCTGCTTTCCACTCTCTACTCTATCAACACCGGCTATTATCATCAATCTCTCACCTCTCTAATCTACCAAAAATTCTTGTTCTTTTACCGGGACTTTTCTTGACTTTTCACAAGCACAGGACTCAATCGGTTGGCATTTACAGGAGCTTATGTCAAACAATGTGTCGGAATCTGCCAGAAAAATAGTAATCCTCTCTTTATACATATCGGAATCTCGCCTGGCCTTCGGAACCTTCAGCATAGCAAAATATTTTGTGATGATATGTTTTCAGCATATCCTGTATGCGCCTGTGACTGAGCCGTGGAAGTGATGATTTTTCCCATATCATAACAACATCCACTATAACGATTTCAGCGATATCGTGCTGCGAAGGTTCTTTGTTGGATTGTTCTTTTAGGGTGCGATTGGTCAGATTATACAACTTCATTACGTCTCCGTATGTTGGTAGCCGGTTCTTCGGGAGCGCACTTGGTGCTCCAAACAAGGTGCATGATACGCTTTCTCTTGTCTTGACAGGAGTAGTCATTGTGTGCCTGAAAAAAAAGGCATAAAATTAAGCAAGGTAGGTAGGTAGGTAGGTATGTAGGTAGGTAGGTAGGAAGATAGGTAGGTAGGTAGGTAGGTAGGTAGATATGTACATTTTTTGGCGCAACGACTAAAATTGAGGACCTTTTTCGTCGATTTTTACGGCATTATTTCCGATAAATAGGCGTGATTTTCAAGCTGAATGTGCTAGCCAAAAAAAAAAAAATATTATTTTATTATACGCCATCTTGTTTATTATAGCAGTTAGCAAGTTTTTAATGCTACCCAAAAGAAATTTAAATATATCATAATTAAAATTGCCACTTTCACTCCACCCTACTCTGGACCCTTCACATCTCAAGCCTGGAGCCCTCGTTGCCCACTTGGGTCGAGTCTCCCTGGTGGAGGATGTGTTGTGGGTTACGTACCCCCATACGGCTCTTCTGAGGATACCGAGCAGGTTGAGGGAGGTCACGGAGCAACTGAACACAGCTTTAATTCAATTGGAAAATAATCTCCCAAAGAAACCTTTGTACCTGGAGATCGAATTGGGCCAGGGGATCAAAAATTATCATAGAGACCATTATTTTTCTCTCTTTCGTGCACGGCTGACTTACCTCAATGACACAATCAATCTTATCCTAGACAACTACCACGGCCTTGATGTTTCTAACCGAGCTAAACGGGGATTCATTGATGGTATAGGTCAACTGTCACGCATGATATTTGGAACGGCTATGAATGAGGATGTAGAAGAAGTACGTAACAGGTTAATCAGCGAGCTTCCATAAGCATCAGCAAACAATAAAGCCATTAAAGTTAAACTGCATGAATATCGCTAAACTTGAAAGAATGGGAATTGATCTTGCCTTGTATGTTGCATAAAACTAACCATTTACTATGAACAAGGTGCTAGCCAGTTAAACGGACATATATATTTATATTGGAAAATGAATCAATTTACTACCCATACTGGAGAACAAGCTATATCTCTTTGCATGCTAAACTCAATGATAAATGACAGAACATTGCAGACGCAGCGCGTGGAAGGTTGACTTCTCTCTTTTCCTGTCAAGGACTTACCATGCTTTAGATTTTGGAGAAAAGAAAGGATATAAATAAAAACCTGTTGTTGACTCACGCTGCGTATCCATCACTACTATCCCGACTGGAGTCTGTGCTGACGTCAGATCGCAACTGTCATTCATATAACCCTTTCAATCATCGGACATATTTGAGTTAATCAAATTGAAACCGTTTCTTTTGCAGTGAATGAACATTAATGACGTAAACTTGCCTCAATCGAGTTATTTTAATTATCCAAAGACGTGCCGTTGTACGCGATTGGTCATTTATCTGAATTGCAAAAAATGTAAGTCCTAGTATCTCAATCTATTCATTGTCCAGCCTCACTCTTTGCCTTTCTGCCCTTAGGACGGGAGGAGTTTCGTGAAATTGTGCCTAACCCAGAAAAGATGCTTCTATGGCCCTGTCTTTGTGCCCTTATACTCACCGGCCACCTAAGGAAATATTTCATCGATTCATTTTTCAGTCCTCACTATTTTTTTTTAACAAAACCTTTCTTTGTGTGTAGTATGCTCTGAAGGCACTGAAAACAAGGAAGTGTCAGGGGTCACTTCGCGGTTTCTTGTCGCTTGTCATGTGCGCTCCGTCAACCTGACACGTATTCCCTTCTTACAATTCCCACCATGGTTTTACTGCAAATTTTTCTAGTAATATTTTTCCCATTGATAGCCTGGAAATATGTAAACTCTCTAAGATAAAGGTATATTACTAAACAGACGTTCCGAGTTCACGTTTATAATTCCTCGAGGATTAAAAAGTGCTGTTACAGGATGCCTACCAGTTACTTAACTACTTATGTACATTATAAACTCAATCATTACTCTCTATTGTACTTATTATTATTCTTGTGATTCCTCTGTGCTGTGTTGTCAGAAAAAGCCTCAATTTGGATAGGCAACCCTAAAGGGAATATGGACAGCGACGTCGTGAATCCATAGAAACAATATAACAAGGTTAGGTACAGTCTCTAGAGTCTAGCCCATCGCAAGGACGCTGATATGGGTAGGTGACCGAGCGGATAGGATCCTGAATAGGTATAGATGTATATGTATATAACTAGTTTATCTACTAAGCTACAGGATGTGTGTCGCCTGTCTGTCTGAGGCAACAACATTCTTTTGATGAGGTGTTATGTGACGACAGTATCACGCCATGGCCTATAAGGATGACGTGACAGTCAACCTGGTGTCTTGAGGCAAACACGTAAACACCTCGAATCCTAGCTCCAAGAAGCACACACAAGTTGTGTGGTTCATATCAGCGCCTGCCCAAGGATATGATGACCGCTGACAAGAGCACAACAGGCCTGAGAGACATGGACGCCGGAACCTGTCAGATTCCGCCAAACCTCCATATATGCTGCAACTGGCCGGAGAAAAGACAGAAGACATCGGACCGAGTCACTGAGCTGTTCCCGCCATTCCATTGGGCCGGGAACACAAGACTTGTCACTCGCCATCACCAGTGACATAGATATATATAGATATATATTATAATATACTATATATATATATATATATATATATATATATATATATATATATATATATATATATATATATATATAATATATAATTATATATACACTATAATATTATATATATAATATATATAATATAAGAATAATATATAGTATATATATATATATTGGAATATAGTTTGGTACTTAAATACTTAACAAAGCCATATAAAACAAACCGCTCGACCACTTTATTTAAATTACATTGAAAAGTGTCGGCTAGGACCGGTGACAGATCCATCCTTTCAAACGTACACTTCAGGGGCAATTCAACCCCTCCCAGTGTCAACCAACAACTTGTAAGTATTCCTAATGGCCTTTGGACCCATGTTTACCTGCAATAACAACACAGAAAAGGATAACAAAGAGAGAGAGAGAGAGAGAGAGAGAGAGAGAGAGAGACGAGAGAGGAAGAGATCCAATCCAGAGACGGGGAGAGATGATGAGGAGAGAGAGGGAGAGAGCGGAGTGAGATCTGAGAGAAGGACACGACGAGAGAGGAATGGTATAGAGAAGAGAGTGAGAGAGCGAGAGAGAGGAGAAGAGGAGGAGAGAGAAGAGAGAGAGGAGAGAGGGAGATGAGAGATGAGAGAGGGGAATGGAGACGCCGAGGTGAGACGAGAGGTTGAGAGAGGAAGCGAGAGAGGAGGCAACACCAAGAGAGACGGAGAAGAGAGAGAGAGAGAGAGGAGAATGAGAGATGACGAGAGAGAATCTGAGAGGACGAGAGAGAGAGAGAAGGAGAGAGGGAAGAGAAGAGGATCGGACGGCGATGGGAGGAGAGAGAGGCAGAGAGGAAGAGGAGAGAGAGAGAGAGAGAGGAGAGGAGAGAGAGAGAAGAGATGAGAGAGAGAGAGAGAGAGAGAGAGAGAGAGAGACGAAGAGAGAGGAGAGAGAGAGAGGAGAGAGGAGACGGAGAGAGGAGAGGGAGAGAAGGAGAGATACAAAGAGGAGAGAGAGAGAGAGAGGAGAGACGAGATGAGAGACGAGAATGAGAGAGAGAGCGAGAGAGAGAAGGAGAGAGAGACGAGAGACGAGACGACGAGAGAGCACGAGCGAGGAATGAGAGAGGACGACGAGAGAGGTGAAGACCGAGGAGGATACACGAGAGGCGGGAGAGAGACGCCGATTGGGGACCGAGGTAGAGACGAGGAGAGAAGGGAGAGACGAGAGAGAGAGGAGAGGGAGGAAGAGTGAGAGGAGGAGAGAGGCCGATTAGAGACGGGTGAGAGCGAGAACGCGTGAGACGGAGAGGAGAGGAGAGGTTGTAGAGAGAGAGGCGATCTGAGGATGAAAGAGAGACTGGATTTTGGCGGGAGAGCGAGAGAGGACAAAGAGAGAGATGAGAGAGAGAGATGAGAAGAGAGAGAGGAGAGAGAGATGAGAGAAGAGGAGATAGAGAGAAGAGAGAGAGGAGAGAGAGAGAGAGAGAGAGAGAGAGAGAGAGAAGAGTAGAGAGAGAGACGAGAGGGGAGAGAGAGGTGAAGACGAGAGGAGAGATGAGAGAGAGAGAGAGAAGAGAGAGAGAGAGAGAGAGAGGAGACCAAGAACAAGGACAAGGCCGAGGTACTCGCGACATTTTTTTTTTTCAAGCAAAATGGGACAGTACCTGATCCCCAGCGATCCAGCCCAGCTGTGCCCATCCTCACAAATGCCAGCCTTTCTAACCTCACTATAACTAGTGAGGACAGTTCACTGACATTAGTTCAGGTCGACACAAAGAAGGCCTTGGGCCCAGACAACATTAGCTTCACTATCCTCAAGCGCTGCGCCTCTAGCTAGAACGCCTTGTACTTATCTCTTTCAGCACTGCCTCACTTCTGGAAGGTGGCCCATTATGTGGAAGGCTGCCAGAGTGGTGGCCAAGACATAAGAAGGAAATAAGAACTGACCCAAGAACAAATACGACCAATACTCCCTTTTATCCGTTCTTGCAATGACGCTGGCAGCTATTAATTGCCCTACAAGATGTCGTCTTTCCTTGCCACATACACCACCTTCTTAACATCACCACAATTTGGCTTCCGAGCAAACAGGTCAGCGGCCCCGACCTATTGCTCCCTCTGTTCCACCACAGCAAAGCGTTCTTGACCAAAAGAAAGGGACACATACGTCATTGCCCTTGACATTGCGGGAGCATGTGACAGGGGTGGCATCACGGCCTCATCCACCAAACTGAACAGTTTGGGTCGCGGTATTCGCTGCTCCTTACTACAAGACTACCTGCGGGCAGATTTCTCTAGAGTGGTG
>JACEEZ010000613.1:540672-557067 GCA_016584305.1 Chionoecetes opilio
GACACGGGTCGTGAGAGGGGACACGGTGAGAGGGGACACGGTGATAGGAGGCAAGAGAGAGGGGAGAGTAATTGGGAGAGGCGTGCATGGTGGTATATTAGTGAAGGGGGGAGGAGGAGGAGGGGAAGGAGGACGAGGACGATGGAGGAGGAGGAGGCAATAGAAGGGGTGAACCAAGAGCTTGAGATAGTGTTGTGTGTGTGTGTTCGTGTGTGTGTGTGTGTGTCCGACTCTGGATGTGTGTGTGTGTGGGTATGTGTAGGTAGGATGATATAGTATCAACCGTTGATGTAGGCCCTAACGCTCCCGCCGAAATGTAAGCAGACATCAAGGATGGCCTTCGTAACACAGCAAAGGCTCAAGGTCCCGGCCCATAACCAGGCTAAGCGGAACACCAACGGCCCGCGCGGAGAAGTGTCGACAGCCCCACAGTGGGCGGTAATGCCAAACCAGATCACCGGAGCCACCTAGGCGCGTGTAGACACGTATATCTCACGGCCAGGATCCCCACGAACGCAGATACCAATATCCTTGCATCTGAATAGAACTAACACAAGCAGTTACAGTCTTTCATCACCCTGCTTAACCACCTTACGAGAGTTTCCCTCTATACCATATTGGTTGGTTTAGCAGTGGATCGGTTATAAATCGCACGTTCAAAGTTCCCATTGTCGCTGTAGAGACACGCGCCGGCCAACACAAGGCCGCCCAACGCCACCCCCGCACCACACCCACCTCGCACGCACCACCACCCTCACAGACCACCAGTGGCCACTCCGATCATCCACCCCAGCCAAACAAGGGCAGCTCCACTGACCACCACGTGCCCCCTACCTGAGCCGCCCGGACTTCTCCACGCCCGCGTGTTTCAACGTCGCCTCCACTTAAGCCGCCGGGACCTCCACGCCGTGTGATTCAAACGTCGCCTACCACCTACGCCGCACGGACCTCCACGCCGCCTGATTCAACGTCGCCTCCACCTACGCCACCCCTCCACAACATTCCGCTTCCGTTTGCATCGCGCTGTATCTTCCTCATCCACTACAGCCAGCCACCGCCACTGTTCCACCTAATCCACGAAGTCTCAAAAACATTCGTAAGTACACATAACAATTCTTGTTTTTTCCACCACTGATGCATTCAATACCCTATAGCTTGTATCTCACATATCGCTGCCTATACCGTGTTCGAGTTGTGTCTCTCAGACATACCCCCGTACTTGTCACTTACTTTGAGTGCATATTCATTTTTCTGGCTTCAAATTTTTGGTTAGTGCCATCTCTTGTGTCCACACCATTTTGGGGACACTACCAGGCATATTTTTTGTGTCCGCCATTGTAATCATCCCTCTCTAAGCGGCCATCGTTGAGGGTCTCGCGCGTCTTCCTACTGTACTGTGTTTTCTTGGTCTTGGTCAGCCATCTTGTATATTTCTAAACAATACACACCGCCATCTTGGCATGGTTGTGTGTCCGCCATCTTGTGTATTTTTCCACACGTACCCCCCAACGTGTGTTCTCCCCCCTGCCCATACCTTCTGTTTTCCTGGTGGTGTGTTTATCCAA
This sequence comes from Chionoecetes opilio, assembly GCA_016584305.1. Taxonomy (NCBI): domain Eukaryota; kingdom Metazoa; phylum Arthropoda; class Malacostraca; order Decapoda; family Majidae; genus Chionoecetes; species Chionoecetes opilio. The sequence continues at coordinate 542,238 of JACEEZ010000613.1, forward strand.
CTTATTATTTATTAATTTGGACTGTTGTGCTGGTATGTACTCAACTCCTAGGTGAATCCAGTGGACGGTTTTACCCGCGTGTACCTGTGGTTACGCGTGTCCGGTTGTCCGTTGTATGATTACTCCTGACACGCCCGCCCCTGTTTGGACTTTATGGGCTTCCTTGCCAGAGGTACGGGTTCATTATGTGTTTTGTGAGGTAAGGTTCTTTTATTTAGGGTCCCTTTATTTTTGTTGTTTGTTACATAATGATAAACTGGGACGATCCTTCCACTCTACACACATACCTTTTGTTCACATCAGTGATACACAATGACAGTCCTCACATTACACCGGTGATTTCCTTTTGATTCAAGTGTATCTTGCATAGCTTACAATTTAAAATTTGTTTACGGTACTACTTACGTATATATAATATCTATTATTATTACATGCGAATACCTTTCGTGTACTCCTGAATATTTTCATTCCTGTCACGGCTTCCTTCAATAGAATTCTCCGGTGTCATTCAGCTTTACTGACCCACACCAACCACAAAGTCCTCCGATCACTCTGGTTACATGAAGTTCCTTCCTATCCTAAGGTTTACCGGTGCAAATATACCGGTACAGCATTCTGCTTAGGGAGTAGATGATGAGATCGGACGTTCATAACAATCACCTATCTCGAAAGTCTTAAATTCGCTAACTAATGTTCCGCTGTGACTTTACGGACTGCTCGTCAGGACAATACCTTCAGAGTGATCTATTTTCATTCACCATTAAAGAACCTTATGATGAGTACAAAGCAAAATTAACACATATTTCTGCTGCAGTTCAAAAGGTCCCGTGGTAGCTTGCCACCATTTTTAGACTAGACCTAAATCACAAAAGGCAAGAAACACCCCAAAAAAAATTTTTTGGGGGGGGGGCCCAGGTCATCGCTCAGCCTATGCAGAAATTCAGCCAACGACAAAAATTAGACTTAATAAGACAGCGGGATTCTTCGGAATGGGTGATGATGTGAAAAATGACACTGGCAGCTGTAGTCATCCCGTGTAGGTTACTACACATTCAATGTTTCTTCAAACATCCTTCCGCGAGCAAAAATCAGGCGTCTTGAACAAACACCTTCACTTTGCTCCACGAGACACTTAACCGGAATTGCTTCTACCTCTCGAGTTACTCTTGTCTCAGGTTTCAAACAATCGCTTCCATGTAGCTGCACATATCTACACAAAACAAATAATCACCAACCACGAGGCACTTATAGTTCTCCGCCCAAACCCATAACACTCCGTCCAATCCACACACACGTTCACCCTCAAACAACGCATAAGACACGCTTGCATCTTCACAGTCACTACGAGTCCACGGGCTAATCACTTACCATGCCTCGTACTGCTATTGCTATTGCAAAGCACGAAGGCACACACGACGGAGCGTTTGCTTTACACGACAACGTCATTTTTCCCAAAAACCAGCAAGTATTTCCACGCTTTTGCGATCACCGAATGGTCAATTTGGTACAACCAAACCACGTTATGAATGTCGCGCAGGAACAAACCGATACCTCGATATCACACCAACACAATACACTCTAGGACAGTCGTGAGCGAACTACGAATGTTCGCCTTCACAGCAATAAACCCTCAATGAACATATCCACACATATGACACTCTCCGAGCAAAACGAGCCAGCCACAACAGATGAACCTTCACTCCCTTTGTATTACCATTTCTAATACACTTTGAAGGACCAATGATTTGCCAAATGTAGTAGAACCAGCCACTATTTCACCTTGTTGTTGATACAGGTTATTCAATAAATATCAGAATAAACGAGTGCTTTATCATAACATCAGATCTGTGCACGTGAATCGTGAAACTATTTACTTCAATTAGAACACCTTCATGACGACACACTTTGTGGAATCGGATGGCACTGACACTCCAAGTACTCCTAGGTAAAGTATTGTTTAACACATTCCTATGTCCTGACTTGCCACCTGTAAGCCTGCACTTCCCTAGCTATATAGCCAGGACGGTATAACAATTCCCAGTTGACCGCTCTCATTGGCCGTCCTGCTATATACCCAACACGGCCGATACGATTTCTTCTTACACCGGCTTGCAAGGCAGCCTATTGGCAGTGAACGTTTCCTTATCCAGAGTTTATGAAAACACTCTAGAGCTCTTTGCTGACTCTGTTCATACTATACATTGTCGCTCCCCCTACATGTGACTATTATGAGTTCTACACGCAAGCTCTTGAATTCCACAGTGCACTCCCTATACTGACAAATCTATAGGCATAAAAGGTATAGTGGGTCGCCATCCTAGCTTTCATCTGACAGCCCGTCAGAGTGGCAAGCGTAGGTTGGTAGCGAGGTGAAGTCTCGACAATGGCCGCAGCGTCCCTGGCATTCGGTCAGCGTGTTCGAGTCCGCCTAGCTTCGTGCTGACGTGGCCGGGCGCTTTGTAGAGTCAACTAACCTTGTAGTTAGTTGGTACTGCAAAGGGTCCTAGATAGGATGAAAAATTCAATATCTTATTCTTTCACTTGACATGCATCTAACCAACATTACACCATCCATACCATGTCGTCGTTCGGCTGGTCGCCCTCTTCTCGCTCAAAAGGAAAACAGATGACTTCCGTCGCGGTTTCTAGGCCACAGACCGTTTCTAACGTAGAATAACACACTCCCCTTCCGAAGTGCTCACTTCAATAAGGTCTTATGGCAAAGACAAAGCTAGCCTTTGTCACGTTTGTCATCTCGTCCACATACGTGTGTAGCTTCTACAACACACTCATGCGACACCCTTGTACGCACGTTCAGGGTAAAAGGACTTCGTTCGAACGTCACGATTGCCTATTGTGCTCTCTCCTGAACTCACAGGTCAGTAATATGCTCTAACTGTCTCCCCGCAGCGCTGTCGAGCAGACTCAAAAAATCCATGGCAGATCAAATCCCTTTATGTGGTTACGTCACCCCCACAGTTCCAGTCACTCTCAACTTGTCGTACACGGCTATTGACAATTTTACCGTATACCAGATGACGTTCGTGTCACGCATGTCCACAAGGAGGTCCACGAGTTTCAGTTTAATTCTCCATTTCAGTTCAGGCTTCCTCCAAATTTGTCGACCTCAAGCCTCCTGTGCAAAACACGACCATCTCAGACTCACAGGATGAGCTTATTCAATCTCTTGACCGACTTCAGGATTATTGTGTCTCTCCCCGTGACTGGCACCTTCGTAAAACCCAACGTTGTCAATCATAAGATTACGACTCATGAAAGACGCCAACCTGCCTACAAACCAGCTTATCGCATGGCCCCACAGTAAGAATGCATGTCGATCGGCAAGGTCCTCCGAAATTAGCTAATGAGGTACAATAATGTAGACTCGAGGGAATCTTCAATAGCCCAATGTTCCTAGTTCTAAACGCAGCCTCAGGCGAATGGTCGTCCTGTAGGTCGATTCGAGATGCTAAACAAAGACTCGTTCCTTCTCGGTGAGCCATTGCCATTCCTCGAGAATATTTTACAGAATTTAGGTGATCATAACAGCTTTCTCTACCTTAGATTTGTGTTCAGGCTTCTGCATAGGTCGAACTTATGAACGCAGAAGCCGTGATGAATACCACTGCCTTTTCTAACACCCTCAGGACATTACCAGTACTGTCGCATGACTAATGGGTCTTTCTGGATCACCCGACGACGTTCCAACGCTTATCAATCCCATATAACTGGTTTTAAATGGGTAATGCAACGTTTTCTCCCTATAATGGACGCCTTGATCGTTTTTCGTAAATCGGTCCCAGAACCTCTCCAGAAACTCGAAAAATGTTTTTCACCCGTTTCATGGTAGCAGTGGCTTGAAACTTAAACTTCTCCAAATGGCGTTTTTCTACGCAAAAGAAACTTACCTTGCTTCATTGGAGAGACATCCTTAATTACGCTGACGGTACTCAAACGTTTAAAACGAACACAAGTCAAGCGCAGTGTCCACATAACTATCCTACTCCAGTCAATGTACTCATCAAGTCCGTAGTTCGTAGGACTTAGATCCTATTACCGCAGATTTATCAAAAGGCTATGCCGCCCATGGGTTATGTGCTCCACTCACTTCACTCTTAAAGAAGAGATGTTGCCCCCTTCCAGATAGGTCTGCAAGTAGGAAGACGCTTTCGATGCTTTAAGACACGCTCCGCACTTCTGCGACCTATTCTTGCATACCCTGACTACACTAAACCTTTTCATTTCAACACTGACGCTTGCTGCACTCCGTCTCGGGGCGGTACTCATGCAAGACCACGAATGCAAACTACGACCCTATCGCGTATGCCCTCTCGTCTACTTATACAAACCAGAGAAGAACTACGCGGTGATCCGAGATCGAAGCCCTTGCTGTCATTTGGTCTCTAAAGAAGTTTACGTCTACCTCAGTCATGGCTAGATATCAATGGTCATTTTACGGACATCAATCCTTACAACCATCGGGCTCCCCCAAGGACAAGGACCAGCCGTCAGGACGCATGGCGGCCATGGCTACTTAACACAATCAAGATTTCATGCCTGAGTTGCTTGCATACATTCAAGGACAAGCTAACCGCGTAGCTGCTGATGCTCTTTCTTCTGCAACTGTGTACTTACATGTCCTGTTGCCATGCAATTACATACCATTTGGACAGCTGTCATCACGATGATCTCATCACTGTCCAACGCAACTGACCCCACAGATCAAAGGCTCATCTATCTACCTTCGAATCAGGGTGGATGCCTCCGACCATTCCTAATTTCCTTTCTCTTTTCATCATTACCTCCCTCAGGAGCACGGTGCTGATTACCAAGCAACCACACTTACAGGAAGCATGAACGTCTCGTCTCATCCAACACTTGTCATTCCTCCAACTTGGTCCAGTCTGTCAAACTTATTCATGACATACCCAATGCACTGCAAACATCATGGAAGGGAAAAGACACTTTACAACAAGCTCGACTTAAATCTATTTGGCTAACCATGGAGACAGGTTATATCAAATGCCAAATAATTGCGAAATATGTCATACTTCTGCGCAAGAAATAAAGGTGATATACAGGCTCATGTCTCCCATTCTCGTTATCATGTGGCCTTCAGCTTCATGAGGAAGGTCTTAGGCATTGATTTGTTAAAGCTACTCTCACTGAACGTAGAACAAGAAACAAATATTTAATGGTTGCTGCTTGATCATTTTTTAACGTTTTTCCATTCATGGCGCCCATCTGTCCTAACCAAAATCACCACAGAAAACAGTCGGCGACGTGCATTCTTGATTCATGGAATTTGTCGTTTCACTGCTCCAAGGTTTGTTGTCTTGATAACGGTACACGGAGTTTGTAATCAAGTTCTTGGGTATTCCTTGTGCACACCAGATCAATATCAGGAAGTGTAATGTTCTACCTTTACCGACCACAGTGCTAACCGGTGTGATTGACACGTATGTACCCGATGTAAGATCCTACCACACCTTACGCTCCATTATTCTGAGACTGAACACCACCTTTGGGACACCCTATCAAGCCCTTCAGCGCGGTGGATGGCTTCACTCTCAATTGCACACAACAAATGTCTACTAAGACACCACACTTACATTCTGTTTGCACAGGACAAATGTTCTTCCTTATGATCTTTCTGTCCCTACCTTCTAAGCTCTTATACAATATGATGACGTTGTCAAGAATAGAGGTTCACGGACCCTTCACACACAAATACACCAACGGAATACAACAATCTCTTGCCCGTGCTAAAGCTAGATATGCTCCCTTCTAATGTATCACAATAAAGTCAGCTTCCACCTTCCATTTAACGTATGGTGGACATTGTGCTATCACCCTGCCGTGAGGTCAAACACCAAAAGAGACCCTAAGTTGACGGACCCTTCCGAGTTTCCATAGCGCAGGAAAGCATGGGAATAAGGTTCAGTTTGCTCTTCACCTCAATCTGCCGGCACTTGTAAGCAAAGTCGCACACCTTGAGATCTCTTAAGAAAGTCTCAAAGGCCTTGACTGCTCGGACCCTAACTATCGTCTTCAAGAGTTATCCCCTCCTCTAAAACAGGTCAACCAGATTTTTATACTCCACCATCTAAATAACCGTTCCCCAGCTCTCAGCCCTTCTGAACATCCTGATTTCCGTTCGTAGTGAGTGTGATGGCTAAACAATTTACATTACTCTAGTGTCCCATGTCCAATATGATGCATTCCTGTCCACGTTTGTCCATGAGGTTATGTGTCGCCTCAATAATTAATATTATTTAATTTTCGCTCCTAAGATGTCCGTTTGGTTACCATGCCTTATCTTGCCACAATTTATGTTTTCCACCATTATTTTTACGGAGTACCGAATCCTTTCCCTGTCATGTCCTTTCTCCTCCTTCTATCTCATCGTAGATCAATAGCGATATTGTTGCCCATTATTTGTGTCACCCCCCGGTTGATCCCACATCTCCATTCTTCAGATTCCTTTTGTCGAGATGAGGACATAATGTCAGGTAGTGGAGACCAAGTCCTATGCTTAGGATATGTTATTAAGTTAACCGATTATGTAGGCCTAAGCTTCCCGCGCATACCCAGGACAAGGATGCCTTTTCGGTAACACAGAGTAAGGCCTAAGGTTCCCCCATACGCCTAGGCTAACGACACAAACGGGCTCCGTGCGGACCAGTGCAGCCCACGAAGTCGCTCGCGTGGACCACCAGATCAACCCAGGAGGTTCCACCTAGGAGTTGTAGACGTATATCTCTGCCGTCCCCACGACGCACATACCAGTTATCCTTGTATTCAATAACTACACAAGCAGTCCTGCCCATCACCTGCTAACACCTTACGTGGAGTATCCCTCTCCACATGTGTTGTGTGTTGTGTGTGTGGTGTGGTGTTTGTGAGTGAGCTGTGGGTGATGTGTGTGTAAGCTTTTAATTTCTTTTTTCCTATTCGTTTAATTCATTATCATCTGCCTGATCCATGTCTTCTCCTTCTGCTATTCTGCACGTTAACTCCATCTTCGTCTCTCATAGCTCTCTCTCGTCTCTCTCTCTCTCCTCTCTTCTCTCTCCCTCTCTCCCCACGCTTTCTTCTCTCTCTTCTCCTCTCTCTCATCTTCTCCCCGCTCTACCTCTCCTCACACACACGACACCACAAAACACCCACACACCACCACACACACACACAATACACCCACACATGCGATGACCAATTCTGCTGCGACTATCAATATTTTTTCTTCTAGCTTTTAAGGTACTCCGTTAGGTAGGGGTAGCACGCTCGGTTCACAAACCAAGGAGGTCCCGGGTTCGATCCCCGGGGCGGAGGCGGAAACAGATGCGGCTGTTTTCCTTAAAACATTCTCATAAAACACCCGATCCCCACTGGTCTCACCCTCAGCACGTGACATGGGTACCAGTGTAGCAGGGGGCTTGTGACCCCTCCTGTGTCTGGCCTCACGGAGAGGACTAAAGCACTAAGCAGAATGCATAAAAATGTGAATGGAGACCTGGGGAACATACGAGCGTTTGCTCATGGCCCGGTAAATCCATACAACTAGCATGAAGATCAAACTAATGAAACACGCACACACAAACACACACACACACACTCCAAGCACCCACACATATAACCCATAATACCATGAAAGTGATTCCAGACTAAAATTGAAAAACATCCAATAATCCCCTTATATCAACCTCAACAGAAAACGCAAATAAAAGGGGGATTAACGTTAGCTCCAGCGAGGGACGTTTATCAATCTATGAGAGGGATTGATGGAGGTGATTTATTTTTTGTTAAATCGCCCACTACTTTCCTATAGATTCTAAGGGTCATGAGAAGAGAGGGAAGGTAATGCACGGTTGATAATGATGGTGAGAGGGTGGCTGTGCTGCTGTTAATAGAAGAAACGAGAGAGAGGGAATAGGTGAGAGAGAGAGAGAGCTAGACAGTGAGAGACAGTACAGAGACAGACAGAAAAAAAGCTGTTAAGTGAAAGAGCAAGAAAGAGGAGGTAGGTGAGAGACAGACAGACAGTGAGAGACAGAGGTACAGAGAGATAAAAAGAAAAAAACAAACATTAAAAACATCATACAAACACTAACATAAAAAAAAAAACAGGATGAGCTATGAAATAATAACTAATTAAGAGACAGGGTGATAGAGTTAGATAAACAAAAACATAAAATAAAACAATAAACTAGAAGAAATACAAAATGCAAAAACTAACATAAACAAAAAACAAAACATGATAAACTATGAAAGAAACACGAATGAAGAGTATCAATTTTGCACCTATATTTTTAAGCTTTCTTGCATGATATTTCTCCGTGCATGACACTTACCCCGTTTTCTATCCCTCTCTCACCTTCGCTCGCTGTAGGGATGCCTTACCAATTCAGGGCAAAGTTTCATTCTCATCCGCCTGCCCATCAGATTGCAGATCAGAATCATTAACAAGAGAAGTTTTTCAATCACGTCTAATTCCATAGTCCCGCCAAGCTAAGTTTACCTCCTCGACGGTGCACCAGGGATGATGGGATGACGGGGTGGTTGGGAAGGAATGAAGGGTAAGGATGGGGGAATGAAGAGAGGGTGGGGAAATGAACGGCGGAATGGGGGAGTGACGGGATTGAAGGGGGGGAATGAAGAGAGGGATGGGAGAGTGAAGGGATTAGATGAAATGAGGGATGAAGGGACGAGGGAAGGAAAGGAGAAAGAGTGAAAAGTGAAAACATGATTAACTATATAGAAAGAGTAATGGAGAGAGAGAGAGAGAGAGAGAGAGAGAGAGAGAGAGAGAGAGAGAGAGAGAGAGAGAGAGAGAGAGAGAGAGAGAGAGAGAGAGAGAGAGAGAGAGAGAGAGAGAGAGAGAGAAAAAAAAAAGAGAAAAAAGAGAGAGAGGGCATTCCTATAGTCGTCAATAGCTGAGTTAACATTCCAACATCGATCCCAGTGTTCGAAAGCTTTTTTACAATGGGGGGTAGGGGGGGCACGGATCAAAAGTGGGCGGGGCGTATATGGGCATGCATTCAGACTTTTGTCGCTCGCTTTCATGTTGACGATCAATTGGATGTAGTGATGGGCGATACATAGAAGTCCATTTAATTTTACCTCCCTTTTAGAATGTTACAACTCATTGCTGCCGACCAGAGGTGGGCACTTCCGCAAACACTTCCACAAACTGAGTCCGAATTCGTTTGCGGATGTGCGGAATTGTAAATGTTTGCGGATTTGCCTTTGCGGAAGGACTTCCGCAAACGCAAATATGTCCGCAAATTCCGTAGGTTTCCTTATAAAAGCAGTTTCTTCCGTAACTATTAGGCCTAGAGGTAAAACCCATATATGTAAAGATGTTAAACTTGATATGTTTTTTAATATGCCATTATCAGAAGTCAATTCTATCTTGTAGATTTTGATATATTTATTAGTAAGTCAAAAATACACCAATATAATTTTCTCACTTATTTAAACTCCCAATACATGTTGCTATGTATAATCAGAAAGGTCTGCTCAAGCTTTATCTTTACTCTTTCAAAGGAATTTCCCGGAAACTTCATAGTTTTCGAGTTATTCAAGAAAATATGATATTTTACTGAAAATCATAGGTGTACCCCTTTTTTTGAGATAGCTATTATATTATATAAGATAAAAACATCTCAAGCTTAATGTTTGTTTGTTGTTACCCTATTAATGTTTCCTCTAGGACTAATAATTTCATTGGCAAAACAAAAACAAAAAAACCTAACCTCACCAAACCTATATAATTATGAGATCCAGGTATTTTCACATAATTTATTCAAGTATCTCTAAGCAGATTATTAGTGGTATATTATTATATCCCTATTAATTTAGGGTATATAATTTCATATCCCTTTAATTATATATACTCTTAATAGGGGTTATTAAATCGCCCTATTTAGAACTGATAATTTCATTGGCAAAACAAAAACAAAAAAATACTAACCTCACCAATCCTATATGTATATAAGATCCATGTATTTTCACATAATTTGCTATGTGAATTGATACCGCCAAGATGGCGGTGTGTTATTGTTTGGAAATATTACAAGATGGCGGACCAAGACCAAGAGAAACACAGTATAAGACCGAGACCTCAAAGATGGCCGCTTGGAGAGGGAGGACTACAATGGCGGACACAAAAATACTACCCCACTGATTATAAATACTCTTAAAAGGGATTATTAAATTGGATATTAATATCACCCTATGTGTCCTTATAAAAGCATTTTACTCCAAAACTATTAGGCCTAGAGTAAAAATGCATAGAGGCAAATTTGCTAAAGTTGATGTGTTTTATCCAATGCTATTATCAGAAGTCAATTATCTCTTGTAGATATTGAAATATTTAATGTTATGTCAAAAAAATCACACAAAAAAACAAATATTTATGAAGGTCGTCGAAAACGTTTCCGAGTTTTCGTCACATAGTAACGGATTCAAGCTGGAGAAGCAAGGATTAAAAAAAATATGGAAAAACTGCTTCACAAATATGGTGGTAAATGATTGGAATGGACTGAATAGACAGGTATTTAGTGCGGAGTCATTAGGGAGCTTTAAAAGAAAGCTAGAAAAATTCATGGATGTGGATGAAAGGTGGATGTAAGTAGTGTTAAGAAATAACAGGAACTACCACGTGTAGTTCTCACGGCCTCTTGTAGCTTCCTTATTTTCTTATGTTTTTATGATCTTATTTGGGTAGGCGGTAGCAGAGTGGTTACCGTCTCCGAGTAGCGTTCTCGGTGACCCGAGTTCGATCTCCGATGATAACCAAATTCCATTAATAATTTTCTGTACCGTTGAGTGGCCTACGAATACCCACATGCTGCCCATTAACTCTACCTTCGATTGCGATTGTATCGGAGGTAGTCCGGCCGCTAAGGACCAGATTTCAAGAGGATGGGGACATGCCGGATAGAAGCACCAAATTTTGTTCAGGCATTCTACAGGGTCCTAGCTATGATTTTGAGAGGGGAGACAAACGATCCAATTACTCAGAAGCCTCTATGAACCATTTTTGTGATAACGGCTAATTTTCACTTAGAAAAATCTTGATGAAATCAAGATTCGCCTTTAATGGCAAAAGAAATATTCCGTATATGCAATACGTCCACTAGTTTGTTATTTTTTTCATCCCTTCTTATACTTCAAGATCACACTTTTCAAATTTTACCAGGACAACCGTTCTATTACAATGGAATTTAGGCTTACATGTATGACCATGAATTACTACGTACATGTACTTAGTTAAGGATGCAACAATGTCTGCTAACTGTTTTGTTTGTGTGTTGCAGATTTTGAAGAGCCCCAGTCCTCATCTGTGATGGATTGGTCAGCGTGTGCAGTCTGCCAGAAGAAAACCTCTGAGCCACTTCGCTGTCCCTTAAATGCACATGGAGCGGACAAGTCGGCGCCAGCTGTCTATGGATCTTTACTGGAGAAAGTGACTCAGTTCAGAGAACTCAACGCTCTGCCAGTGCCTCTTGCATTTGGTGCTGCCACAGACGTGGATGAGTTGATCAGGAATCATGCACAGTGGCACAAATCATGTCACGACCAATTCAACACACAAAAAACTGGCAAGGGCGAAGAAGCGAGGGAGAGATAGCACTCCTGCTCCAGAAGACCGATGCCGTCGTCCACGCAAATGTTTCGACAAGACCAGCTGCATATTTTGCACCAAAGAAGATGGACTCCTGCATGAGTTCAAAACCCTAGGGGCAGATGGACAATGTTAGGTCAATGGCCGAGATCTGTTGGATTCAGATTTGTTGACCAGGATTGAAGGTGTCGGTGACCTCATTGCACTGGAGGCCAAGTACCATCTTGCTTGCTTGGTTGGACTGCGGAATCGTCACCGGTCCCTGATCAGGAACAGGGAAAACCTACAGGATGCCAGTAAACCAGACAAGAAAGCCGAGCAAGAGCATTTGCTGAGCTGGTCACTTACATAGAGAATGAAGTGGAAGAAGGCACATTGCTCTTCAAGTTTGCTTCCCTACGGCATCTCTACGAAAGTCGTCTTGCTGACTTGGCATCAGGAGTGAAGTCAACAAAGTTCGCTTTAAAGAGCAAATCCTGAAGCACTTTCCAATTCACAAGAGCAAAGTGATGGAAAAAATGTGCTACTTGTCTTTGAAAAAGGCATGCAACAAATGCTGAAACAGGCCATGGAGACGACTATGAAGGAGATGCACTAATTTTGGCAAAAGCTGCCAGGATTGTGCGAGAGGACATCTTTCGTTCCTGTGGTTTCAACTTCAGTGGCTCCTTTCCCCCTGACTGCCAGAAGAACTCTGTTCCAGCCAACCTCAAGAGTATGGTGACCATGCTGATGAAAGGAGCTGACTTGAAAGATCAGGACTGCACAGATTCCCAGGCCTGTCTCACTGCCTCACAGATCATACTCTTCAACTGCAAAAAGAGAGCCAGAAGAGACAAGCAAATACCAAGCAGTCGATCACGACATTCGTTGGAAATTGAGCCACCCCTACCACTCTACATTGGCCTGAACCTCCACACGCAGACTAGGTCAAGAAAAGAAAAGTCGAATAAATATTGAATTTATGTTTTTTTGACAGCCATATTGGAATATTTTGTTCTGGAGTTATTAAATAATAATAATAAGATAACTTGCATCCAATAAACATTATCCTTATGACTATTCTTTTAAAAAACCCATTTACCCTAATTTCCACATGCGGAAATGTCAAAATAATAAAGAAGCGTTCCTTATAGCCATCTGAGTGATGGGATCATTTGTCTCCCCTCTCAAAATCATAGCTAGGAGCCTGTAGAGTGCCTGAAAAATTTTTGGTGCTTTTATCCGGCATGTCCCCATCATTTCACTAAGCTGCCGGACTACAGAAAAATCTTGCCAGCGCCAACTCGAGCGAGGGGCAACCATCACAGTCCTCAAGCGATCCTCCAGGGCCTACCATCCTACTCCTGGAGGTCCCTGCCCAGCAGGTACTATAGGCCAGGATGTAAACAACAAAAAACAAATGTTACCCCTTAGTGTGCACTTAAATTGATATATTGAGCGAGTGGTTACAAGCAGGGGAAGGTAAAATGTGAGCTATAACATATGTGGGGCGCTGAGGGGTAAGTAGGAACAAAATGTTAATATATATAATATATATATATCATAAGTGATTTAGTAAATAATATATAAAGTTACTACTACAAAGTTCTTTACCTCTATGTTTGCAATATATGCAGAGAAAATATCACATAATTGGCTTGCAGATTTGCGGACTTGAGGTTGCGAGAGTGTGAACAAGAAATGTGCGGACTTGTGGTTGCGTAACGTTAGGATTGGAGTTTGAGGATTTGCGTTTGCGGAAGTGGATTTTCGTTTGCGGTGCCCATCTCTGCTGCCGACTATCAATATTTTTTCTTCTAGTTTTTGTGTGTGTAGAAGGATTATTCTGTCCTAGAGAGAGAGAGAACAAAAAAGAGCGCAAGGGAGGAAAATAAATAAATGGCCCATCTTTATACATTTATGAAAGTAAATTATAATCACATTTCAAGTTATTATTGTAGCGGTCAAAATTACCATCTTCACCGTTGTCACCATTATGTAGAGCCCACATTGTATGTGTGTTCCACAGTCCTGGTTACTCTGCTGCCACCACCCACATTAAGTGGGAAAAAATATATAAAAGAATAAAAATAAAAGATTTAAGAAAATATGTAAGTACTGGTTGGATCTGAGTGACAACGCGTTAATATATTTCTAATTATAATATATTTAATTCCTTACTGTCTCACATGGTAATTATTATACATTCACAAGTTATCTTAATATTAAGTCTTCCTTCCCTCCTAGCGATACGCACGCGAAATGCTCAAGTCGTTATCCTAATATAATTTACTATCTTTGGTAACTTCGGTTGCACTGTCACCACATTAACGATACGCACATGTAATGCTCAAGTCGTCATCCTAATATAGTTTACTATCTCTGCTAACTTCAGTCGCACTGTTACCACTTTAACGATACGCATGCGTAATGCTCAAGTCGTCATCCTAATATAGTTTACTATCTCTGGTAGCTTCAGTCGCACTGTTACCCCTTTAACGAAACGCACATGTAATGCTCAAGTCGTTATCCTGATATAATGTATACGTAGTCATACAGGACTATACTCTTGAGGGTATACTGATCACATTTTCCCGATCATTCGTCGCGTAGTAGGCCATTTCTTTATATCATCGCTACAACAGATATGATACATTTTCTTTAACAATAAGAATATTTACGGTACAATGAAGGTATGAGCATTGATATTCTTAAGATATGATATTATTTCCATAGTTTAATACAATAATCATTGTGGCCTTCCGGTACGACAATTTTGCTGCCGGCAGCCTGCAGCACCGTATTTCAAACCCTCGAGGGCCAGTGTTGTATAGACCACCCGCGGATTAACGTGCACTCTTAACAATGGTTTATAAGTGTTGTGTCGTGGGCTGTAAGACAAATTATGTCTCCAGAACATCTCAGGTGGGAGATTCTAAGTACAGAAGTGTTTTTTCTATACCAAAGCACAATGATACGTTCCCGTACAGTGAGGAAAAGTTGGATAAAGAGAATTTCGCGCCAACGAAATTAACATTGACAAGGCTTGTCTGCGGCCTGCACTTTAAGGAGAGATTTCAGGTTGTCAATGTTACACTGGCCAGCCTAGGAGCGCCCTGCACTCAACCAGGCAATCCCCGTCCCTTTTCCCAAACCATCCCTGTATCTCCAGCCCAAAGGAGACAACATGGCGAGATCCCGCACTCAGTACAGGAGGGC
>JACEEZ010000613.1:565253-575253 GCA_016584305.1 Chionoecetes opilio
TAACAATATAAGTAGTATATCCAAGTATTTTGTTCTTATTTTCCTCCCATTAATTGGGTATAAATGCCTTGTTCTTTTCTTTATCGGGGAAGATGTTGCGCCATATCACTAATAACCACTGAGCTGTTAAATAATACGAAACTTTTCTTATACAGGCAATTTTGGGTAGAGTATCAGACTTAATATTCTTCCTACACAGTAACTAATGCCAGCGAGATCGTTTGCTTAGCCTCGGCGGACAACTTGAGGCCTTAAAACAAAACAGAGGGAAGAAAGGGACTAGAGGCAAACAGCGACAGAAACACCAGCAACACTACCGCACAAAACACACACCACACACCAAACACACCACACATCACACAAACAACACACCACAACACACATAACAAAACACATCACACAACACACACCACAATACACACAACACACAACGAACACCACACTTTACAGACACCAGACAACACACACAACACACAACGTAAATTCATCTCTATCCCCACTGGACCTTTTCCCTGACTCGGGGTGGTGGTATATTTTCAGCGCCTCTTAATTAGCCACGTGTGTTACGCCGCTCTGTGTTTGCTGTTGCATGATTGTGTACACAAAAAAATTATAAATGTAACACCAGCAGCAGCCTCCTAACCTAACAGCCGTCCTAACCCCAACTCGCCTTTTTCTCGGGCCAAGCAATGCTGTAGATATAAGTAGTAATAATATAAGTAGTAGTAAATGTGCTGAGTAATAGAAACATTGTAGAGAGAGAAATACAAAAGGTGAAAGTAGAATATAAATAGGTAGAACAATTGATTAAGTCTGGAAAGGTTCGCCTACTTTACTCTTGAACACGTCTGGTTCGGTTACTTTAGGTTACGGTTAGGTTAGTTTAGGTTTCCCAGATTTGGTTAATATGCTCCCTGGCGAAATATGGCTTTTGTCACCAAGAACACCATAACGCCAGGGTGTAAAATTTATGGTGAATGGAGTTTTTCCGTTTTTTTTTTTTTTTTTTGTTATTTTGGTATCTTAAAGGATGTTTTGCTTCGTATTTATTGTGAAGTCTGACTAATGATTGTTACGTCTTGGGTAAAGTTTAATTTTTCGTTTGAATTTCTTTCAAGCAGTATAATTTCATTTTCAAGCTTTACGTAAATTATCTCTCTCTATCTCTCTATGTTTCTGTCTCTCTCTGTTTCTCTCTCTCTCAATGTGGTGTGTGTGTATGTGTGTGTTTGTGTGTCTATGCGTGTGTGTCTGTGTGTGTGTGTGTGTGTGTGTGTGTGTGTGTGTGTGTGTGTGTGTGTGTGTGTGTGTTTGTGTGTGTGTGTGTGTGTGTATGTACGTAGGCATGTGTGTGTGTATGTATCTATGTATGCATGTGTGTGTGTGTGTGTGTGTGTGTGTATGTGTGTGTGTATGTGACTGTTTGCGTGTGTGTGTTTGTGTTACGACCACTACACCTTCCCGGCCATGGACCACACGACACCCAAGGGTCATGCCGTACCCACAATGGCCCTTAACACTGGCAACGTACTCGCCCTGTCAAAGTCGTGCCGGTTCTCGTTCTTCCGTAAATCCCTTGGTAATGGCAGCCATGCACTAGATTGCTGCACCCGAATGAACTCTGCAGAGATTTTCGTAATGCCTACATAACCACTTCGAAATGTTTATAAATGTTCATATATACCGAAGGAGATAAGTGTTATTATTAAATTAAGGTATGTAGGGGCCTCGCAAATGCTTTTATAATCGACTGTAACGCTTGCAAACTCTAACATTTCTGAGGCAGGGCTTAACGTCTCTCGAAGGACAGAAGGGTGGATCCAGAGCAAATTTTAGGAACCGACTCAGGTAGAAGATTCCTTAAGTGTTTGCAGTGTCGCTGGGGCCCTTAGGATAATCTGGGATAAGCGACCTTACTATCAACGTAATAAACCGTGGGTATCTTGCCCCCTGATGGGCACACAGGTGAAATTGCACAACTATGTGCATGAGGTAATTCTACAATGTTATTGAATAAGCAATGAAAACGAGTCGTAATAAGAGAGTGCGTGTGCGTGTACGTTTGTGAGCAATCAATCAATCAATCTTTGGGGGCATACGCCGGGGGGCGCGTCGCCTCGCCAACCCTACGACGCCACTCCCGGGGGTCACCACGCGCGAGTCAGTCTCCATGCAGGCTCCTTTCCCATACCAAGCAGTTCTCGAAAAGAAACATCAATTTGCCCCAGCCACGAGCCTTGTGGGCGCCCCCTTGGCCTCCTCCACGCTCCACGGATTGTCTCTAACAGATACAACCCGACGGGAAGGATCGGTTTCAGGGTAGCGTGCCACATGCCCATATAGCCGAAGTTGGCGTTGACGGACTATGAGGGTAATAGGCCTCGATTCAGTCTCACGGTGCAATCGCTGATTTGTAATCATCCCAGCGATACCCCATGATTCTGCGAAGACACTTATTACCAAATGCATTGATTCGTCTCTTCAAGTCACTATTTAGTATCCATGTCTCACAACCATATAGTAAGACAGGGATTACAAGCAACTTGAAGATCCGGATCTTTGTCCTTCTGCACAGGCACCGACAACGCCAAATACTCCCTCTGAGCGAGTCCATAGCACCGTGGGCTATGCCAATCCGCCGTAAGACTTCTTGACGTGACTCCGCCGTCATTATGGACTGCGCTACCAAGGTATGTAAAACTTTCCAAGATCTCAATGTCCTCGCCGCATGTATGAACAGACTGTACTGCTTCATCTAGTAAGTCTCCAAACACCTGGACCTTGGTCTTAAGCCAGGAGACCTCAAGTCCCAAGGGCTTTGCCTCCTCGTGAAGCGGCTCGAGAGCCATCACTAGGACCTCCAGGGACTCAGCAAAGATTACTGCATCATCGGCAAAAACAAGATCAGTGATCTTGGTGTTGCCGACGGATGCTCCACAATCACTTTGATCTACAACTTTGTCCAATACCCAGTCCATACAAGCGTTGAAAAGGGATGGGGCAAGGACGCATCCTTGCCTCACTCCTGTATTAACAGGAAAGAAGCTGGATACACCTGCCCCACACTTCACAGCACTCTCAGTCCCAGAATACAGACCGGTTATCAAACCAATAGTCCTTGCAGGAGTCCTTGTGTGAGCAATGGAATAATGAAACAAAATTATTATATGAATAATAATGAAATGCAATAGCGGATAAGAAGAGGAGACAGGCAATAGGACAGATCAAAGGGTACACGAAATGCAAGGAGGAAGAGGGGAAAGGGAAGGGAGAAAAAGAGGTAATGAAGTGAACTGTGACAGATGTAAGAGTGACTACATTTTGAAGAGTCGTGGGAGATGTCTGGGAATACTGATGCGATACTAAATAAGATGCGATATATTGTTAAGTTCTAAAACATGAAAATTTATTTTAGAAATATTATTTAATGTAGCCCGATATTATTAACATTTAAACCTTAACCCACAATAGTAAATAATGCACTTATAAGAAAATTAAACTAAATAACATACGAACACATAGAAATACACAAAAATATGACACACGTTAACACAAAATAAGAACTTAATATTAAACCTAACGAACAGAGGGAAAAAACAAATAATGGGAATACTTAAGGTTGTCTGACTCCCGGTATCTCTCAAACTCGGTGACTGTTTATCCACGACTGATGTGTCAGCAGGAACACGGAGATAGTCGTGGTTGGTTGAGTCCTGAGTTGGAACTGACTAGGAGAATCTCGTGAGGCTGCCTCGTCAGCTAGCACTCGCCTTACTGGAGGAGTTCCGAGCCGCCCTTCGGAGATTTTGAATGTCCGGATAGACTGTGGCGAGATTGATCCGAAACCTCGATCACTTCCCGTAGGTATACAGTGGGAGGTTGTTTGGAGGGAAACAAGTCCATGGTTGTTGCCAGCGACGAAGGTGAAAAGATGGTGGTGGTTAAGGAGGGAACGGTCGTAACAGCTTCCCCTGGGCGAAGACCATCGTCGCGGCCTGAAGCAGAGATGGTTAAGTGAGTAACTGTTGTGGAGATCTAAAGAGGGCGTGCGTCGGCTAGGATGTGCTCTACTCCTTTGTTGTGATGTACGGCGATGTTGTAGGATTGTAAGAGTAGAGCCCAGCGTAGAATACTTTGAT
This sequence comes from Chionoecetes opilio, assembly GCA_016584305.1. NCBI lineage: Eukaryota > Metazoa > Arthropoda > Malacostraca > Decapoda > Majidae > Chionoecetes > Chionoecetes opilio. Next base: position 569,393 of record JACEEZ010000613.1, read on the forward strand.
TATTCATCATCGAACGGTTTATGGAGGTGAGGGGATTGTGGTCCGAGAACATCTGTACCACTTCAGGGTGATGCAGTAAGTAGCACTCGAACTTTTTGAGAGCCAGTGCCAGACCCTCCTTTTCAATTGTAGAATACGAGAGATGATGAGACTTCAGCTTGCCGGAGTAGTAAGCGACAGGATGGAGGATGCCACTAGTAGGGTCGCGTTATGTAGTAGAACCGCCCCAACGCCCTCCCCACTGGCGTCTACATAGAGGAGGAAAGGGCGGGTGTAGTCAGGTCCTCTCAACACTGAGGAGGAAGACAGGAAGGCCTTGAGGTATTCGAAGGCCTGCTGGCATTCTGGCGTCAATTTGAAGATTTGTTTGGTACTCGTCAGGGTCATATGTGGAGCGGCTACGGCAGCAAAGTTTGAACAGAAGCGCCTGCAGTACCCACACATTCCGAGGAAACGCATCAGTTCCCTTCGTGTCTGTGGAGGAGGAAACGTAAGGATGGCATCTACGTTGGCGTTTTTAAGCCTGACCAGCCCACTCCCTACAGTATGACCAAGGTATGTCACAGTGCCTCTGGCAAAATGAGACTTCGCCAAGTTAAGGGTGAGGCCTGCTCCCCTCAATCGATTGAACAAGCTGCGAAGACGCTGCAAGTGCTCCTCCCACTCGTCCGATGTCACCACCAGATCATCAATGTGGCATGCTGTCCCCTCCAGACCCTGGATGACGTAGTTCATGACTCGTTGAAAGGTTGCTATTGAATTGGAGAGACCGAAACTGAGAACGGTATAGGAATATAGTCCTTGAGGAGTGATGAAAGATGATATCTCCTTTGCCCTTTCCGTGAGTGGGATTTGCCAGTACCCCCTGCAGAGAACAAGGGTGTTTATATACCGGGCTGTACTCATTCTGTCTATTATATCTTCCAATAATGGTAGAGGGAACGAGTCGAGGAAAGGTACTCTATTTACTTTCCTGAAGCCAGTGCAAAACCTATGTGAACCATCTGACTTGGGCACTAAAATACAAGGGGAAGCCCATGGGGAGACACTAGGTATTGCGAAGCCATTCTGGATTAGAAACTGTACTTCTTGCTCCATTATCTTAGACTTATGAGGATTTACTATGTAGGGGGCTTGTTTGATATGTTTGTCGTCCTTGTTAATCAATTTTATATCATGTTTGAGTATGTTGAAAGAACAAGGTCGATCAATGGTAATGGACGGGAAAGCACGAATTAGGTTGCCTAAGTCATCACCATGATCTGAATTTAAGTATGAGGCAAGGTTCTGCAGAATTTTACAGTTTGGGGGATTACCCCTGGGGAATGGAACTTCAGTGTCTTTACAATCAAATGGGGAACTGTCCTCAGTCTCCTTCCTTCCTATTGACAAGCATGTTACACCCTGCTGTGTTGATCGATCCTCTGATGGTCTTTCCACATTTGCTTTCATTAGATTGATATGAACTAATTGAGTGTTTTTACGCCTGTCTGGCGTCTGAATATTATGATTAGTAGTTGAGACTTTCTTTGATACCACATATGGCCCTGAATATTTACATTTGAGGGGCGCATCAGGTATTGAGAAGAAAACCAGTACTTTCTCGCCCACCGCGAACGAACGAGTCAGCGCTCTTTTCTGTTGTGTTTTCATATGTGTCTGTGCGTTACCCAAATTTTGTAGTGCTAATTGACGAACTGAGGTGATTTTCTTCCGCAGAATATATATGTACTGCCCCACAGTTGTGTTCGGTACTGGCGTGGGTTGCATCTATCTATCCTTCAGTAATTTGAGCGGCCCAGTGACCTGTCTCCCGAACAACAACTCAAAGGGGGAATACCCTAAACTTTCTAGCGGAATTTTCCTGATAGAAAATAAAAGTCAATCTATGCTTTCATCCCAGTCCCTGTTACTTTCGAGGCAATATTTGTTTAGCAGTCTTAATATTTTGATGGCATCTTTCTAAGCAGCCTTGTGACAGGGGCCTATAAGCATAGGAAGTCACATGATGTACACAAATATCTTTGATGACTTGCTAGGACAGGTAAAATGTGTACCCCTATCAGTTTGTACGACATTAGGAATCCCCACAGTAGTAAAAAAATGAAGAATTTATTTTACAATGGTTTTGGCCGAAATATTATTAATAGGAAGAGCTTCTGTATATCTAGTAGTGGGGTCCATTATTGTTAACATATACTCGTTGCACTTTTTTGTCTTAGGCAGCGGACCTACACAATCAATCACCACTTTCTCTAATGGCTCTGACGTCCCAGGAATTGGTTTGATGAGCGCTAAAGGGATTCCTTCATGTGGATTTCCCACAACTTGGCACACATGACATGATTTTACATACTCCAATACATCCTTCTTTACACCAGGGCCAACAAAAATGGGACAACACCTTGGCAATAGTCTTCTTTACACCCAGATGTCCAGCCTGTCCGTCATGAGCAAGTTGAATTATGACTTTACGTGTGGACTGAAGTAAAACTACTTGGTGTGTTTCGGCCCAAGTGTCGGTGTCAGTAAATTGTGGTGGTCTGTAAGCCCTCATCAATACTCCATCCTGGTAATAGTTACAGGGTGTCATACTTATCTTCTCATCTGACACCGAATGCCTGCCAGACGTTAAGGATGAATCTGACTTTTGTGGTTTTATGAGGTCTTCTTTTGAAATCACTGAATCATATACATTTTCTGAGGGTCCAGAGGTGTTTTGGGGGGATGAAATTTAACCATTAGCGGCTTGAGACCTTATTACTACACAAATAGGAAAAACATCAGAATCCTCTTTTTCTTCTAACAGTGGAATGACGGGATTGTTAACTACTTTAGGTGTTGGGACAACTTGACAGCCTGCAATGTCATTTCCCAATAACAAGTGAACATCAAAAATAGGGAAAGGCTCTTTAGCAATTGCTGGTTCAACTATTCCCGAAAAAAAGGGAAAATATAGGTGTATTTTAGCTAAGGGGTAAGGTACCTGGGAGTTCAGACTAGCGAGAACGACATGTTCTCCTGTATAAGCTTTAGCGATGTTGGGAATATTCTTTATACTCAGCACGGGCTTTGCAGCCCCCGTATCACGGAGAATCGTGATAGGGTATGAGAGAGACTGTGGTGTAAGAGCCACGTTCCCTTGTGTCTTAAAAGGGAAAAATATATCTGTGTTTTCATGTTCAGTATTGGTGGTTGCAACAGGTCTTGTTTGTGTTTGGCTCGGATCTTTCTTGGCTGTTCGACACTCTGGGTGGTTACAATTCTGAATTACATGTCCTGAGACCTTGCAGTAACTACAAAAAAGCTCAGACTTGGGATAGTTTTTACTAGTTCCTATCCTCTGCTTATTAAACCTTTTCTCCCAATAACCTTCAGACGATGATTTTACATTCTGTTTATAACCACGATCCCCGAGATTGAGTGATTGAAACAAAAAGGTTATGGGCATCAGACAATCCTGCTGCAATCCCCAAGTCTTTCTCCCTCTGTTCTTCTATATGTCTTACTTAGGATGAAGAATGGCAACCTCGACTTAAACTGCTCCAGAACCATAATATAAATGAGATCTCCCATGGTCTTTGTCTCTGTGGCTTCGAGCCACTTTTTGAAGGTTCGAAGAAGTTATTGAGCAAATTTTGAGTATGTTTGGGTAAAGCCCTTCTTGAGATTTTTAAATTGTTGCCTATAACCATCCGGGATAATTGTGTAAGCATCAAGAATACGCTTTTTTACCCTGTCATAATCGTCGGCTGGTCCTAAAAAGTGAAAACTTTATGAGTTTTACCATGAGTTTGGAAATTAGTATGGTAATCCAATACTCCTGAGGCTACTCGTGTTTCCCTGCCATGCGCTCGAAAGTCCTAAAGTAGATATCGACATCATCTTCAACAAACGAAGGCAAAAGTGACGTTGCCTCTCCTGGTCTAAAATTTTGCTGCTACTCGGGCTACATTGATTTGACTTTGATTTTCTGAGCTTTGCAAACGTCTCATCTCCAGTTCGGCCTGAATTTTTCTCTCCTCAACCGCAAATTCGGCCATACTGATTTCTTTATGTATTTTAATTTCTCTTTCATCTCTTTCTCTTTCTTCTTTTTCTCTTTCTCTTATTCTCCTCTTTCTCTTTCTTTTTCTTCTCTTCGATCTTCTCTTTCTCCTTCTGCTATTTTAAGTTGATATTCTAATGTGAGTTTTTCTAGCTGAAGCGACTTTTCTACTTCAAGTGTTTCATCAGATGGCTGAGGGCCTGATTTCATGCTCTCATTAGGAGGGTTCAGTGGAAAGCCAGCTGGGGTTAATGCCATCGTGGCCTGTTCGGTCAAAACTTTGCTTTCCACTAATCTTTCAACTACGGTATTTTTCATTACCTCCTTACGCATATTCTGTGAGAGTGAAATACCATATTGCCCTGCTATTTTGAGCCAATCTGCCTTCCTAATATTTTTAAGTTGTTCGCAGTTAGGATTCTCAACGAATTTCTCGAGACTGAACAAGTTAGTTGCCATGATTGAACATTGCGCCAAAAATGAAGTGCAAGAGTGTAGGAGTGAACCTGGTTAGGGACAAATTGAATGTGGCAGGACGCGCAATTAACAGCTCCGAGAAAGTTGTTAATTACACAAAGAACCAAGTTGAACTCTCACGAATGCTTTCTGCTTGATTGTGACGAGGGGCTAAAAGGCCAGAAAATGCTTTAAGCGGAATTCCAAACTGGGACCCGAGATAAGTGTTAACACTTGTCAACGAGTTGCGCAGATACAAAAATAAGAAAAATGAGTGTCCCGAAGACAGTGATAATATGAGACACGTTGACACAAAATAAGAACTTAATATTAAACCTAACGAACAGACGGGGTAAAACAAATAATAGTAATACTTAATGTTGTCTGACTCCCAGTATCTCTCAAGCTCGGTGACTGGTTATCCACGACTGATGTGTCAGCAGGAACACGGAGGTAGTCGTGGTTGGTTGAGTCCTGAGTTGGAACTGACTAGGAGAATCTCGTGAGGCCGCCTCGTCACCTAGCACTCGCCTTACTGGAGGAAATCCGAGCCGCCCTGCGGAGAAGACTCTGAATGTCTGGATAGACTGTGGCGAGATTGATCCGAAACCTAGATCACTTCCCGGATGTATACAGTGGGAGGTTGTTTGGAGGGAAACAAGTCTGGGGGGTCCATGGTTGTTGCCAGCGACGGAGGTGAAGAGGTGGTGGTGGTTGAGGAGGGTACGGTCGTAACAATATAGATAGATACAAAGACAGATAAGAAAGCCAGGACGATGGGGTATGCTAAAACCTGGCCTCTGATCTACCCCCGAGGGACATAACGTCGATAAAATACGTCGCTTCCAAATTTCTGCCTCCGATCAAGAAATTTCCATCCTAAATATGTACCTCTTTTATGACATGAAAGTAAAAATGCAAACATGTGCAGCGCGGAAACACATGAAAACACATGAAAAATTGAAATTGAAGAGAACAAAACGAGAAGAATGACACAAAAACCAGACTGATAAAAAAATGCCACTCGCGAGAATATGCCAGAATGAGGGATGGAGCGGAAAAAAACGGGATACACAGAACACTCACTCAATATGAGTATGTATGCCACATACCCATTCTGTAGATCTTGAGAAAACAGTAAATGAGGATAAAAAAACGAGTAGAATGACACATAAACCAGATTGGAACAGAAAAAATACAATCCTTAGAATATACCAGTGAGGGATAGAGCGACGTATCCTAGCGCTTCGTGTCCTGGTGGAACGCCGACGTGAGTTTCGACAGGGGATGCTTGCAGCCTATGTTGATCTCAAGAAGGCGTTTGACTCAGTGCATCGTGAGTCACTCTGGGATCTTC
>JACEEZ010000615.1:0-131489 GCA_016584305.1 Chionoecetes opilio
ACCCCCCCGGGTTTCCCCATATTGATCATAAAAGAGTTTAAACATTGATCGTAGTCGTTATCCCCCCCCGCTATCATTTTAGAGCGCGTCACGATACACTTTTTTTAAGAAAAGGGGTCCTTCCCATAATGTTTTTCTATGTGCGGTTAAAATCGTTTTAAAGCCTGGATACTCTCTTATATTCCAGTAAATTTTGGGGGTTCTAATGCCTTTATTTTGACTTTTTTTTTATCTCACTTTCCTTGCATTTACCCAGCTGTAAATCTTGCTCAAACAACCCTTCACTCATTTTCTACACCAAGATATTGTTCCCCTCCTCTATTTCACTTTCATCATCAGAACATCCACATATCCTTTAAAAATATCTCTAACCCCTTAAAAGGGCGTCACTCACCTCGCCGTAAGTTTCCTTTTCCACATTTCAAAGGATCCTGTTTATCGACACAATTCGTAAAAAAGTCATCTTCCGTGAAACTTTCCTTTCGCAATCCCACGTTGTTTGCGGGGGCCGCAGTGCCTCCTATCCCGTCATCTCGTCGGGAGTTGTTATAAATGTGCCGATTATATGCAAAAACCAGTTTTCCGTGCACATTTTTTTCATCCAAACGCTTCGATCTGAAGCTAAGGTAGGGACTAAAAGCATCGAGTCACCGAAAAACACTTAACAAGTATAAATCACTAGTAAAAGACCCACAAATTTTACGACCATAAACTTAAACAAATTTCCCTTTAAATCACTTTTCCCAAAAGCCCATACTAAAAACCCAACCAAATAACAAGTCAACAACAAAAAGAATAATGGGACACAGAAAATGAAAAATACTCAAACATAGCTCCTTTTTTGACGAATCCCTCGGGGGGTCGGGAAACCCCAGTAACCCTTCGACTAAAAAAATCCATGAAGTAGGGAAGGGGGGTGGGGGACCCCCAAAGTCCTGTCAAACCCCCCCTTATGTCCTTTTTCCACCAAAACCAATGTAAAGTGAGCCACACTCTCCTCAACCCCGGGCCCCGGTAAGTGTTCCAATAAGGGCCCTCATAGACACGCAAACGCGAGGCGCCAGGCCCCTTGCAAACAAACGAGATGAAAAATATCACCTAGTATACAATACCGTTTATAACAATAAATAACCCTTACTCTTTTTTTAAATCTTTAAGTATGTAAGATTATAGGTGCAAATTTTTCAAATTTACGGGTTTTTTGATACTTCAATTTTTAGGAAAACAGCTATTATCACGATGAAAAGCTAAATCTTGAAAAAAACAATTTTAAAGGGTTCTAGCAATTGATAAGTAAAAAATTGTATTATACAATAAGCACAGTTTTTCAAGAAGCTATGAAAAAGCTTGGAATATCCGTTATTCACAAAAATTTCCTCTTATCTTCTATTTATTTGCTTAATGTAATGTAAGTACTTATGGGGGCAAATTTTTCTAAAAAAAGGGTTGTTTTTACTTTAAATTTTTAGGAAAAAAAAACTATTACATTTTAACTAGCTAAAAAACATTTAAAAACACCATTTTTTGGGTTTATAGCAAATAATAAGTAAAACTACTTGTATATTACATAAAACCCACAGTTTACAAAAACTATGAAAAAAAAGCTTTCAAATACCCTTATATTTACAATAAAAAAACCCCCTTTCTCTTTTATTTAATAGCTAAAAGAATGTAAGCTACTTATAGGGCAAATTTTTCTAAAAAGAGGATTTTATACATCAATTTGTAGGAAAAAGCTTATATACTGATAATAGCTAAAATCATTGAAACACTACTTTTATGGGTTTTTAGCAATATAATAAGTAAAACACTTGTATATATACAAAAAGCTACAGTTTAAAGAAACTATGAAAAAAAGCTTGCATTACCTTATATCAAAAAATAAACCCCTTACTCTTCTTTTAATACTAATGTAATGTAAATATTATATTTGCAAAAATTATTCTAAAAAGAGGATTTTATACTTTAATTTGTGGAAAAAAGCTATATATCATGTAACTACTAAAATCATTGAAACACTATATTTTATGGGGATATAGCAATATAATAATAAACTATGTAATATACAATAACGCTAAGTTTAGAAGTAACTATGAAAAAACATTGCAATAACCGTTATTCACAAAAAAATAACCTTATCTTCATTTTAAAAGTTAAGTAAAGAAGCTACTTATAGGTGCAAATTATTCTAAAAAGAGGATTTTATACTTCAATTTGTAGGAAAACAGCTATATATCACCGATAATTAGCTAATACACTGGGTAACAGCCAAAAAATCGTCAGGGGTTTCTCAGTTGATTTAGACTAATTTAGGTGTTCTGAGTCCGAATATCACATTGATTTTGCTCTATCAGGTCAACTTTTTGAGATACAGCCATAGGCCTACCTGACGAGCTATACATATGCTAATATCAGGGGTTTTGAGTTCAATCATATTTTTCTTGAAGAATATATCGAATTACAATGCACAGACACGAATAAAGGGAATTCCACAATTAGCCAATCAAATCAATACCTGTCTCACCATTACTCCATTCTAAATTTCTAAATTCTAAAATTCTAAATTTCATTGTCTGACACTCAGCTGCATCTTTCTTTTTTCTTTCAGTTTATTGTGATGGCTTCGGCGCGACGGTCATGCAGGAATAATCCTGACGTTTTCTGCTACATCTGCGGACAATACACGCTGTCAGGGGACAGGAAGAACATCACAGGATTTGTGAAGCGCGCCTACGGGGCTTACTTTAAAGTCAAGCTGGGTGACCAAGATAAGTCCTGGGCACCGCACACGGTGTGCAAGACGTGCGTGGAATACCTCCGGCGGTGGACGAAGGGCGCGAAAACTTCACTGAAGTTTGGGATTCCGATGGTTTGGAGGGAGCCGTTTGACCATGCATCGGATTGTTACTTCTGCGCCATCAATACTAATGGCATCAACCGGAAGAATCGGCACAGCCTCCAGTACCCCGACCTTCCATCTGCCCGCCGTCCACTGGCTCACTGCGAAGAAATTCCTTGTACCAGCGTTCACAGAGCTTCCCGACAGCGACGACGAGGCCACCAGTACAGACGAGCGAGGATATACAGAAGAAGAGTATGAAGCACAAGATAGTCCGCAGCCCTTTTCACAATGTGAGCTTAATGATCTGGTTCGGGATCTCAGCTTGTCGAAGACTTCCTCCGAGCTGTTGGCCTCCAGACTCAAAGAGAAAAATCTACTTGGCAAGGACGCGCGTATCACTTTCTTTCGTAGAAGGCATGAGGCCTACATGGGCTACTTCTGCCAGGAGGAAGACCTCGTGTACTGCCGAGATGTCGCCGGTCTTCTTGTTAAACTCGGCGCTCCTCAATACGATCCGAGAGATTGGCGACTCTCATTGACAGCTGCAAGCGCTCTTTGAAGTGTGTGCTCCTCCACAACGGGAACCAGTTCGCCTCAATCCCTCTTGCGCACTCCACAACTCTCAAAGAGAAATATGAAGCAGTGAAGTACGTGCTCGACAAAATCCAATATGAGCAGCACCAATGGATCATCTGCGTCGACTTGAAGATGGTGAACTTTCTACTTGGTCAGCAGTCCGGGTTCACGAAGTACCCATGCTTTTTATGCATGTGGGACAGTCGAGACAGAGCCCAGCACTATGTAAAGAAAGAGTGGCCGGCGCGAGAGCAGTTAGTACCTGGGGCGAGAAACATCATAAACGAACCTCTTGTTGACCGGGAGAAGATATTGATCCCACCGCTACACTTGAAGCTTGGGTTAATGAAACAGTTCACGCGCGCTCTGGACAAGGATGGGAGGTGCTTCAACTACCTGTGCCGAGCCTTTCCTGGACTGACCATGAGAAGCTGAAGGCCGGCATTTTCGATGGCCCCACAGATACGGCAGCTCATAAAGGACACAGAGTTCCAAAACTCCATGAACAACGCTAGAGTGCGCCGCGTGGAAATCGTTTGTGCAGGTGGTGAACAACTTCCTGGGGAACACGAAAGGCAGCAAACCACGCCAGACTCGTCAGCAGCATGATAGAGCCTTCCAAAAACTCGGGTGTTTGATGAGTATTAAGATGCACTTCCTGTTCTCACACATGGAGAAGTTTCCTGAAAACCTTGGGGCGATGAGCGACGAGCAGGGAGAAAGGTTCCATCAGGACATGCGCCAAATGGAGGAGAGGTACCAGGGGAGGTGGGACGCAGTCATGATGGCGGACTACTGCTGGTCGCTGAAGAGAGACAACCCAGCAGCTGCTCACACACGGGAATCGAAGAAACGCCGATTTATGCCGTGAACTCTGAACTTTTGTGTCACGTAACGCTCATTCTTATACTAATATTATGATAATTATGCTTATCAAATTTGATGGACTAAATAAAAACTGAATGAATTTGGATACGCTGACTTTTATTTCTTGAGGAAAACGGAAAAAATCATCAGGGGTTTCTCAGCTGATGATCCGCAGAATTTTTTTTTTTACGAAAAATCGATTTTTTTTAAATTTCTGTAGCAAAAAAACCTGACCTGATTGAGCAAAACCAAGGTCATTTTCGGACTCAGAGCATCAAAATTAGTCTAATTCAGCTGGAAAACCCTGGACGATTTTCAAAACATATGTTTTTGTTACCCAGTGATATCATTGAAAACACTACATTTTATGGGTTTATAGCAATATGATAAGTAAAACTACTTGTATATATACAATAACGCTACAGTTTACAAGAAACTATGAAAAACGCTTGCAATATACCGTTATATCACAATAAATAAACCGCTTACTCTTCTATTTAATAGCTTAATGTAATGTAAGCTACTATATTTGAAAAATTATTCTAAAAGGAGGATTTTATACTTCAATTTGTAGAAAAACAGCTATATATCACTGATAACTATCTAAAAAAATTGAAAACACTATATTTTATGGGTATGTAGCAATAAATAAGTAAAACTACTTGTATTTTATAAAATAACGCTACAGTTTAGAAGAAAACTATGAAAAACGCTTGCAATATACCGTTTTTTCACAATAAATAACCTCTTACTCTTTATTTATTAGCTTAATGTAATGTAAGCTACTTATAGGTGCAAATTATTCTAAAAAGAGGATTTTATTTTTAAATTTTGTAGGAAAACCAGCTATATATCACGATAAATAGTAATATCATTAAAAACACTACACTTTATGGGTTTAAGCGATCTGATAAGTAAAACTACTTGTATATATACAATAACGCTTCATTTTACAAGAAACATGAAAAACGCTTGCAATATACCGTTATATCACAATAAAAAAACCTCTTACTCTTCTTTTTATTAGCTTAAGTAATGTAAGATACTTATAGGTGCAAATTATTCTAAAAAAAGGATTGTAACATTAATTTGTAGGAAACAGCTAATATCTTTGATAACTATGTAAAACATTGAAAACACTACATTTTAGGGGTTTTATAGATATAATAATTAAAACTACTTGTATATATACAATAAACGCTACAGTTTACAACAAACTATGAAAAAACGCTTGCAATATACCGTTTATCACAATAAATAACCTCTTACTCTTCTATTTAATAGCTTAATGTAATGTAAGCTACTTATAGGTAACAAATTATTCTAAAAAGAGGATTTTATACTTCAATTTGTAGGAAAACAGCTATATATCACTGATAAGTAGCTAAAAGCATTAAAAAAAACTACATTTTATGGATTTATAGCAATATGATAAGTAAAACTACTTGCATATATACAATAACGCTACAGTTTACAAGAAACTATGAAAAACGCTTGCAATACAATGTTATTTCACAATAAATAACCTCTTATTCTTCTATTTATTAGGATAATGTAATGTAAGCTACTTATAGGTGCAAATTAGTCTAAAAAAAGGATTGTATACTTCAATTTGTAGGAAAACCTCTATATATCACCGATAAATAGCTAATATCATTAAAAACACTACATTTTATGGGTTTATAGCAATATGATAAGTAAAACTACTTGTATATATACAATAACGCTACAGTTTAGAAGAAACTATGAAAAACGCATGCAATATACCGTTATATCACAATATAAAACCTCTTACTCTTCTATTTAATAGCTTAATGTAATGTAAGCTACTTATAGGTGCAAATTATTCTAAAAAAAGGGTTTTTACTTCATTTGGGGAAAAACGAAATTCAAAAAATGTAATACATTAAAACCTAAATTTTTATTTATAGCAATTAATGAAAAACTATTTGTAATATCAAAAAGTTTTTTTATAAAAAAATTAAAAAACCCCAGCATTATACCGTTAATACAAAAAATAACCCTTACTTTTTTTAAAGCAAGTAAGTAACTATTTTTGGGAAATTTAAAAGGGGTTTTTTAACAATTTTGGGAAAACGCTTTAATCCGAAACTATTTTTTAAAAAAAAAAAAATTTAAAACATTAATAAAAAAAATTTAAAAAAGAATTGTAACTAATTGGTTTAACAAAAATAAGTAAAACTATTATTAAAAAAATTTAAAGAAAATAGAAAACCCTTGAAAAAAAAAATTTGAAATGAAAACCCTTCCTTTTATTTAATATAATTAATAACTCCCTTTAAAATTTTTAAAAAGGGGAATTTTTTTAATTTTAAAACAGTTTATCCCCAAAAAACTTTTGAAAACACAAATTTAGGGTTTTAGCAAAAAATTAAAAACTTTATTTAAAAAAAACCTTTTTAAAAAAAATAAAAAAAACTTGAATATACTTTATTTAAAATAAAAACCCTTGCACTCTTTTTACTTTTTTTAAAAATATAATTAAAAATTTTTTAAAAAAAAGGGATGTAAAAAATTTTGGGGAAAATAAAATTAAAACTCAAAAAAGAAAAACAAATTTTTGGGATAGCAATATAATGAAAACTACTTTTAATAAATTAAGAATTTAAAAAAAACTATGAAAAAATTCAAAACCCTTTATTTAAAAAAATAAACCCACTTTCTATTAAAAAGAAATAATTTTTTTCTTAAAAAAGAGGATTTATAAAATTTTAAAAAAAGTATATCCATAAAAGCTAAATCATTGAAAAACTACATTATTTTTTAAAGCCCCTTTTAAAATTAATAAAATATTGTATTAAACAAAAACCCTTTACAAAAATAGAAAAAACGTTGAAATTTTAATACAAAAAAAATTTAAAACTCTTTTTTTATTGGTAAAAAAATTAACTCTTTTCTTATTTAAAAAAAGGATTGTAATTTCTTTTAGGGCCCAAAAAAAAGATAAATACAATTTTGAAAACACTTTTTTTTAAATAGCAATATATAAAAAACTTTTTATATTAAAAACCTAATTTTAAAAGAAAAATAAAAAGGAAATTCCCAAACAATAAAAACCTTTTTTTTAAATACTAATTTGAAACTATTAAATGCAAATTTTTTTAAAAAAGGAAAATTAATTTTTAAAAAAAATTTTATCCCGAAAAATGTAAATCTTGAAACCTAAAATTTTAAGCAAAAATATAAAAAAAATTTTTATACAATAAAATTTAAAGAAAATAAAAATTAATTCCCGAATGAAAAAAAACCTCTTACCTTTATTTAATACTTATTATTAAGTTTAAGGTAAAAATTATTTTAAAAAATTTTAACCAATTTTAAAAACATTTAAAAAAAAAATTACTAAAAATCTTTAAAAAAACCAACATTTTTTTTAAAATAAAATTTATAATTTTTATATAAAAAAACGCTACAGTTTAAAAAAACTATGAAAAACGCTTGCAATATATTTTTTATATCACAAAAAAAAAAACCTCTTCTCTTCTATTTTTTAGAAAAATTTTAAGATACTTATAGGGAAATTTTTTAAAAAAAAGGATTGTATACTTCAATTTGTAGGAAACAGCTTTTTAAAAAAAACTATTAAAAAAAAAAAAAATTTGGGGGTTATAGAAAATAAAAAAAAAATTGTAAAACAAAACGCCATTTGGGAAAAAACATAAAACGTTCTTTCCTTTATACAATAAAAATTTATTTTATTAATAGTTAAAAAATTAAAAATTATATTTAAAATTTAAAAAAAAAGATTTTTTAAAAAATATATCACTGAAAAAGGGTAAAATTAAAAAAAATTTTTTTTTGGGGTTATAAAAATATAATAAAAAACTACTTTAAAACAATAAAATTTTTTAAAAAAACAAAAAAAAAAATTCTTTTTCCTTTTATTAATAAAAAATTTACCTTTTTTTTATTAAATTAAAAAGCATTATTAAAATTTTTAAAAAGAATTTATATTTAATTTTAAAAAACATAATTACGTTTAAATAGAATATTTTGAAAAAAAAAATTTTTAATTTAAAAACAAAAATTTAAAAAAATTTAAAAAAACCCTCCCCCTTTAAAAAACATAAAAACCTTCAATTTTACCTTAATAAATAAATTTCCTTTATTAAAATTTTTACTAAAAGGTGTATAATTTTTTTTTAAAAAAAAGGTTTATATTTAATTGTAAAACATAAAAACCATAAATGGAAAAATACATTAAAAAAAAATTTTTATGGTTTAAATATAAAAAAAACATTTTAAAAAAAAAAACGTTCATTAAAAAAAAAAAAACCCCCTTTTTTCCCTTATCCCCAAATAAATAACCTCTTATTTCATTTAACAAAAAATTAAAGTATTTGGGCAATTTTCTAAAAAAAATTTAAAAATTTTAGGGAAAAAATATAAAAAAAAATTTAAAACATTGAAAACAATAAATTTATGGGTTTATAGCAATATAATAAGTAAAACTACTTGTATATATACAATAACGCTACAGTTTACAAGAAACTATGAAAAACGCAGGCAATATACCTTTATATGACAATAAATAACCTCTTACTCTTCTATTTATTAGCTTAATGTAATACAAGCTACTTATAGGTGCAAATTATTCTAAAAAAAGGTTTGTATACTTCAATTTTTTGGAGAACAGCTATATATCACTGATAAATAGCTAATATCATTGAAAACACTACATTTTATGGGTTTATAGCAATATGATAAGTAAAACTACTTGTATATATACAATAACGCTACAGTTTACAAGAAACTATGAAAAACGCTTGCAATATACCGTTATATCACAATAAATAACCTCTTACTCATATATTTATTAGGATAATGTAATGTAAGCTACTTATAGGCGCAAATTATTCTAAAAAAAGGATTGGATACTTCAATTTGTAGGAAAACAGCTATTTATCACCGATAAATAGCTAATATCATTGAAAACACTACATTTTATGGGTTTATAACAATATGATAAGTAGAACTACTTGCATATATACAATAACGCTTCAGTTTACAAGAAACTATGAAAAACGCTTGCAATATACCGTTTTATATCACAATGAATAACTTCTTATTCTTCTATTTATTAGCTTAATGTAATGTAAGATACTTATAGGTGCAAATTATTCTAAAAAGAGGATTTTATACATCAATTTGTAGGAAAACAGCTATATATCACTGATAAATAGCTAAAATCATTGAAAATACTACATTTTAAGGGTTTATAGCAATATAATAAGGAAAACTACTGGTATATATACAATAACGCTACAGTTTACAAGAAACTATGAAAAACGCCTGCAATATACCGTTATATCACAATAAATAACCTCTTACTCTTCTATTTAATAGCTTAATGTAATGTAAGCTACTTATAGGGGCAAATTATTCTAAAAAGAGGATTTTTTTACTTCAATATTTAGGAAAACAGCTATATATCACCGATAAATAGCTAATATCATTGAAAACACTACATTTTATGGGTTTTTAGCAATCTGATAAGTAAAACTACTTGTATATATACAATAACACTTCAGTTTACAAGAAACTATGAAAAACGCTTGCAATATACCGTTACATCACAATGAATAACTTCTTACTCTTCTATTTATAAGCTTAATGTAATGTAAGATACTTATAGGTGCAAACTATTCTAAAAAAAAGATTGTATACTTCAATTTGTAGGAAAACAGCAAATCACTGATTACTAGGTAAAATCATTGAAAACACTACATTTAATGGGTTTATAGCAATATAATAAGTAAAACTACTTGTATATATACAATAACGCTATGGTTTACAAGAAACTATGAAAAACGCTTGCAATATATCGTTATATCACAATAAATAACCTCCTACTCTTCAATTTAATAGCTTAATGTAATGTAAGCTCCTTATAGGTGCAAATTATTCTAAAAAGAGGATTTTATACTTCAATTTGTAGGAAAACAGCTATTTATCACCGATAAATAGCTATTATCATTGAAAACACTACATTTTATGGGTTTATAGCAATATGATAAGTAAAACTACATGTATATATACAATAACGCTACAGTTTACAAAAAACTATGAAAAATGCTTGCAATATACCGTTATATCACAATAAATAACCTATTACTCTTCTATTTATTAGCTTAATGTAATTTAAGCTACTTATAGGTGCAAATTATTCTAAAAAGAGGATTTTATACTTCAATTTGTAGGAAAACAGCTATATATCACTGATAACTAGTTAAAATCATTGAAAACAATACATTTTATAGGTTTATAGCAATATGATAAGTAAAACTACTTGTATATATACAATAACGTTACAGTTTACAAGAAACTATGAAAAACGGTTGCAATATACCGTTATATCACAATAAATAACCTCTTACTCTTCTATTTAATAGCTTAATGTAATGTAATATACTTATAGGTGCAAATTATTCTAAAAAGAGGATTTTATACTTTAATTTGTAGGAAAACAGCTATATATCACTGATAACTAGCTAAAATCATTGAAAATACTACATTTTATGGGTTTATAGCAAAATAATAAGTAAAACTACTTGTATATATACAATAACGCTACAGTTTAGAAGAAACTATGAAAAACGCTTGCAATATACCGTTATATCACAATAAATAACCTCTTACTCTTCTATTTATTAGCTAAATGTAATGTAAGCTACTTATAGGTGCAAATTATTCTAAAAAAAAGATTCTATACTTCAAGTTGTAGGATAACAGCTATATATCACTGATAACTAGCTAAAATCATTGAAAACACTACATTTTATGGCTCTATTGCAATATAATAAGTAAAACTACTTGTATATATACAATAAGGCTACAGTTTAAAAGAAAATATGAAAAACGCTTGCAATATACCGTTATATCACAATAATTAACCTCTTACTCTTTTATTTAATAGCTTAATGTAATGTAAGCTACTTATATTTGCAAATTATTCTAAAAAAAGGATTTTATACATCAATTTGTAGGAAAACAGCTATATATCACTGATAACTAGCTAAAATCATTGAAAACAATACATTTTATAGGTTTATAGCAATATGATAAAAAAACTACTTGTATATATACAATAACGTTACAGTTTACAAGAAACTATGAAAAACGGTTGCAATATACCGTTATATCACAATAAATAACCTCTTACTCTTCTATTTAATAGCTTAATGTAATGTAATATACTTATAGGTGCAAATTATTCTAAAAAGAGGATTTTATACTTTAATTTGTAGGAAAACAGCTATATATCACTGATAACTAGCTAAAATCATTGAAAATACTACATTTTATGGGTTTATAGCAAAATAATAAGTAAAACTACTTGTATATATACAATAACGCTACAGTTTAGAAGAAACTATGAAAAACGCTTGCAATATACGTTATATCACAAATATATAAACCTCTTACTCTTCTATTTAATAGCTTAATGTAATGTAAGCTACTTATAGGTGCAAATTATTCTAAAAAGAGGAGATTCTATACTTCAAGTGTAGGAAACAGTTTATATATCATGATAACTAGCTAAAATCATGAAAACACTACATTTTATGGCTTATTGCAATATAATAAGTAAAAACTACTTGTTATATTACAATAAGGCTACAGTTTAGAAAAAATATGAAAAAACGCTTGCAATATACGTTATATCACAATAATAAACCTCTTACTCTTTTATTAATAGCTTAATGTAATCTACTTATATTGCAAATTCTAAAAAGGATTTTATACATCAATTTGTAGGAAAACAGCTATATATCATGATAACTAGCTAAAACATTGAAAACACTACATTTTATGGGTTATATAAAAATAAGTAAAACTATGGTATATATACAATAACGCTACAGTTACAAAAAACTATGAAAAACGCTTGCAATATACCGTTATATCGCATAAATAACTCTTACTTTCTATTAATAGCTTAATGTAATGTAAGCTACTTAAAAGGTGCAAATTATTCTAAAAAGAGGATTTTATATCAATTTGTGGGAAAACACTATATATCACGATAAATAGCTAACATCATGAAAAACACTACATTTTAAGGGTTTATAGCAATATGATAAGTAAAATACTTGTATATATACAATAACGCTACAGTTTACAAGAAACTATGAAAAAACGCTTGGAAATACCGTTATATCAAATAAATTTCCTCTTACTCTTCTATTTATTAGCTTAATGTAATGTAAGCTACTTATAGGTGCAAAATTATTCTAAAAAAAATTATTGTATACTTCAATTTGTAGGAAAACAGCTATATATCACTGATAACTAGCTAAAATCTTTGAAAAACACTACATTTTATGGGTTTATAAGCAATATAATAAGTAAAACTATTTGGGTATATATACAATAATGCTACAGTTTACAAGAAACTATGAAAAACGCTTGCAAATATCCCGTTATATCACCATAAATAACCTCTTACTCTTCTATTAATAGCTTAATGTAATGTAAGATACTTACTTATAGGTGCAAATTTTTCTAAAAAGAGGATTTATACTTCAATTTGTAAGAAAACAGCTATATATCACCGATAACTAGCTAATATCATTGAAAACACTACATTTATGGGTTTATAGCAATCTGATAAGTAAAAACTACTGGTATATATACAAAAACCCGCTACAGTTTACAAGAAAACTATAAAAAAACACTTGCTATATACCGTTATATCACAATAAATAACCTCGTACTTTCTATTTAATAGTTTAATGTAATGTAAGCTACTTTTTATTTGAAAAATTATTCTAAAAAAAGATTTTATACTTCAATTTGTAGGAAAAACAGTATATATCACTGAAAAACTTGCTAAAAATAATTGAAAACACTACATTTTATGGGTTTATAGCAATATAATAAGTAAAACTACTTGTATATATACAATAACGCTACAGTTTACAAGAAACAATGAAAAACGCTTGCAATATACCGTTATATCACAATAAATAACCTATTACTCTTCTATTTATTAGCTTAATGTAATGTAAGCTTCTTATAGGTGCAAATTATTCTAAAAAGAGGATTTTATACTTCAATTTGTAGGAAAACAGCTATATATCACTGATAACTAGCTAAAATCATTGAAAATACTACATTTTATGGGTTTATAGCAAAATAATAAGTAAAACTACTTGTATATATACAATAACGCTACAGTTTAGAAGAAACTATGAAAAACGCTTGCAATATACCGTTATATCGCAATAAATAACCTATTACTCTTCTATTTATTAGTTAATGTAATGTAAGCTTCTTATAGGTGCAAATTATTCTAAAAAGAGGATTTTATACTTCAATTTGTAGGAAAACAGCTATATATCACCGATAACTAGCTAATATCATTGAAAACACTACATTTTATGGGTTTATAGCAATCTGATAAGTAAAACTACTTGTATATATACAATAACGCTACAGTTTACAAGAAACTATGAAAAACGCTTGCTATATACCGTTATATCACAATAAATAACCTCGTACTCTTCTATTTAATAGCTTAATGTAATGTAAGCTACTTATAGGTGCAAATTATTCTAAAAAAAAGATTTTATACTTCAATTTGTTACAGTTAATTAATGTTACAGTAAATTTGTTAATTTGATAACAGCTATATATCACTCATAACTAGCTAAAATCATTGAAAACACTACATTTTATGGCTTTATAGCAATATAATAAGTAAAACTACTTGTATATATACAATAACGCTACAGTTTACAAGAAACTATGAAAAACGCTTGCTATATACCGTTATATCACAATAAAAAACCTCTTACTCTTTTATTTAATAGCTTAAAGTAATGTAAGCTACTTATATTTGCAAATTATTCTAAAAAAAGGATTGTATACTTCAATTTGTAGGAAAACAGCTATATATCATTGATAACTAGGTAAAATCATTGAAAACACTACATTTTATGGGTTTATAGCAATATAATAAGTAAACTTATTGTATATATATAATAACGCTACAGTTTACAAGAAACTATGAAAAACGCTTGCAATATACCGTTATATCACAATAAATAACCTCTTACTCTTCTTCTTAATAGCTTAATGTAATGTAAGCTACTTATAGGTGCAAATTATTCTAAAAAGAGGATTTTATACTTCAATTTGTAGGAAAACAGTTATATATCACTGATAACTAGCTAAAATCATTGAAAACACTACATTTTATGGGTTTATAGCAATATAATAAGTAAAACTACTTGTATATATACAATAACGCTACAGTTTAGAAGAAACTATGAAAAACGCTTGCAATATACCGTTATATCACAATATATAACCTCTTACTCTTCTATTTAATAGCTATATGTAATGTAAGCTACTTATAGGTGCAAATTATTCTAAAAAGAGGATTTTATACTTCAATTTGTAGGAAAACAGCTATATATCACCGATAACTAGCTAATATCATTGAAAACACTACATTCTATGGGTTTATAGCAATCTGATAAGTAAAACTACTTGTATATATACAATAACGCTACAGTTTACAAGAAACTATGAAAAACGCTTGCTATATACCGTTATATCACAATAAATAACCTCGTACTCTTCTATTTAATAGCTTAATGTAATGTAAGCTACTTATAGGTGTAAATTATTCTAAAAAAAAGATTTTATACTTCAATTTGTAGGATAACAGCTATATATCACTGATAACTAGCTAAAATCATTGAAAACACTACATTTTATGGCTTTATAGCAATATAATAAGTAAAACTACTTGTATATATGCAATAACGCTACAGTTTACAAGAAACTATGAAAAACGCTTGCTATATACCGTTATATCAATATAAAAAACCTCTTACTCTTTTATTTAATAGCTTAAAGTAATGTAAGCTACTTATATTTGCAAATTATTCTAAAAAAAGGATTTTATACTTCAATTTGTAGGAAAACTGCTATATATCACTGATAACTAGCTAAAATCATTGAAAACACTACATTTTAAGGGTTTATAGCAGTATGATAAGTAAAACTACTTGTATATATACAATAACGCTACAGTTTACAAGAAACTATGAAAAACGCGTGCAATATACCGTTATATCACAATAAATAACCTCTTACTCTTCTATTTATTAGCTTAATGTAATGTAAGCTACTTATAGGTGCAAATTATTCTAAAAAAAGGATGGTATACTTCAATTTGTAGGAAAACAGCTATATATCACCGATAACTAGCTAATATCATTGAAAACACTATATTTTATGGGTTTATAGCAATCTGATAAGTAAAACTACTTGTATATATACAATAACGCTACAGTTTACAAGAAAATATGAAAAACGCTTGCTATATACCGTTATATCACAATAAATAACCTCTTACTCTTCTATTTAATAGCTTAATGTAATGTAAGCTACTTATAGGTGCAAATTATTCTAAAAAAAGGATTTTATACTTCAATTTGTAGGAAAACAGCTATATATCACTGATAACTAGCTAAATCATTGAAAACACTACATTTATGGGTTTATAGCAATATGATAAGTAAAACTACTGTATATATACAATAACGCTACAGTTTACAAGAAACTTGAAAAACGCTTGCAATATACCGTTATATCACAATAAATAACCTCTTACTCTTCTATTTAATAGCTTAATGTAATGTAAGCTACTTATAGGTGCAAATTATTCTAAAAAAGGATTTTATACTTCAATTTGTAGGAAAACAGCTATATATCACCGATAATAGCTAAATCATTGAAAACACTACATTTTAAGGGTTTATAGCAATATGATAAGTAAAACTACTGTATATATACAATAACGCTACAGTTTACAAGAAACTATGAAAAACGCTTGCAATATACCGTTATATCACAATAAATAACCTCTTACTCTTCTATTTAATAGCTTAATGTAATGTAAGCTACTTATAGGTGCAAATTATTCTAAAAAGAGGATTTATACTTCAATTTGTAGGAAAACAGCTATATATCACCGATAAATAGCTAACATCATTGAAAACACTACATTTTAATGGGTTTATAGCAATATGATAAGTAAAACTACTTGTATATATACAATAACGCTACAGTTTACAAGAAACTATGAAAAACGCTTGCAATATACCGTTATATCACAATAAATAACCTCTTACTCTTCTATTTAATAGCTTAATGTAATGTAAGCTACTTATAGGTGCAAATTATTCTAAAAAGAGGATTTTATACTTCAATTTGTAGGAAAACAGCTATATATCACCGATAAATAGCTAATATCATTGAAAACACTACATTTTATGGGTTTATAGCAATATGATAAGTAAAACTACTTGTATATATACAATAACGTTACAGTTTACAAGAAACTATAAAAAACGCTTGCAATATACCGTTATATCACAATAAATAACCTCTTACTCTTCTATTTATTAGCTTAATGTAATGTAAGCTACTTATACGTGCAAATTATTCTAAAAAAAAGATTTTATACTTCAATTTGTAGGAGAACAGCTATATATCACCGATAAATAGCTAATATCATTGAAAACACTACATTTTATGGGTTTATAGCAATCTGATAAGTAAAACTACTTGTATATATACAATAACGCTACAGTTTACAAGAAACTATGAAAAACGCTTGCTATATACCGTTATATCACAATAAATAACCTCGTACTCTTCTATTTAATAGCTTAATGTAATGTAAGCTACTTATAGGTGCAAATTATTCTAAAAAAAAGATTTTATACTTCAATTTGTAGGATAACAGCTATATATCACTGATAACTAGCTAAAATCATTGAAAACACTACATTTTATGGCTTTATAGCAATATAATAAGTAAAACTACTTGTATATATACAATAACGCTACAGTTTACAAGAAACTATGAAAAACGCTTGCTATATACCGTTATATCACAATAAAAAACCTCTTACTCTTTTATTTAATAGCTTAATGTAATGTAAACTACTTATAGGTGCAAATTATTCTAAAAAGAGGATTTTATACTTCAATTTGTAGGAAAACAGCTATATATCAATGATAACTAGCTAAAATCATTGAAAACACTACATTTTATGGGTTTATAGCAATATAATAAGTAAAACTACTTGTATATATACAATAACGCTACAGTTTAGAAGAAACTATGAAAAACGCTTGCAATATACCGTTATATCACAATAAATAACCTCCTACTCTTCTATTTATTAGCTTAATGTAATGTAAGCTAGTTATAGGTGCAAATTATTCTAAAAAGAGGATTTTATACTTCAATTTGTAGGAAAACAGCTATATATCACCGATAAATAGCTAATATCATTGAAAACACTACATTTTATGGGTTTATAGCAATATGATAAGTAAAACTACATGTATATATACAATAACGCTACAGTTTACAAGAAACTATGAAAAACGCTTGCAATATACCGTTTTATCACAATAAATAACCTATTACTCTTCTATTTATTAGCTTAATGTAATGTAAGCTTCTTATAGGTGCAAATTATTCTAAAAAGAGGATTTTATACTTCAATTTGAAGGAAAACAGTTATATATCACCGATAAATAGCTAATATCATTGAAAACACAACATTTTATGGGTTTATAGCAATATGATAAGTAAAACTACTTGTATATATACAATAACGCTACAGTTTACAAGAAACTATTAAAAACGCTTGCAATATACCGTTATATCACAATAAATAACCTCTTACTCTTCTATTTAATAGCTTAATGTAATGTAAGCTAATTATAGGTGCAAATTATTCTAAAAAAAGGATTGTATACTTCAATTTGTAGGAAAACAGCTATATATCACTGATAAGTAGCTAAAATCATTGAAAACACTACATTTTATGGGTTTATAGCAATATGATAAGTAAAACTACTTGTATATATACAATAACGCTACAGTTTAGAAGAAACTATGAAAAACGCTTGCAATATACCGTTATATCACAATATATAACCTCTTACTCTTCTATTTAATAGCTTAATGTAATGTAAGCTACTTATAGGTGCAAATTATTCTAAAAAGAGGATTTTATACTTCAATTTGTAGGAAAACAGCTATATATCACCGATAAATAGCTAATATCATTGAAAACACTACATTTTATGGGTTTATAGCAATATGATAAGTAAAACTACTTGTAATATACAATAACGCTTACAGTTTACAAGAAACAATATAACAACGCTTCAAATCACCGTATAATCACAATAAATAACTGGTTACTCTTCTATTTAATAGAATTACTTGTAATACTTATAGTTTGCAGATTATCAAAAAAAGGATTTTATACTTCAATTTGTAGGAAAACATATATATCATATAACTAGCTAAAATCATTGAAAACACTACATTGTAGTTTAAAGAGATATATATATAAAATACTTGTAATAATATACAATAACGCTACATTCAAGAAAACTATTAAAAAGTTGCAATATACCGTTATTTTCACAATAAATAACCTCTTTACTCTGTAAACCTTGAATACGTTATTAATAAATAAGCTACTTTAGTGCAAATTATTCTAAAAAGAGGATTTTATACTTCAATTTAAGAAAAGCTATATATCACCGATAAATAGCTAAATCTATGAAAACACTACATTTAGGGTTTATAGCAATATATAAGTAAAACTACTTGTTGTATATACAATAACAATACAGTTACAAGAAACTATGAAAAACGCTGGAGTTACAGTTATATCACAATTAATTTCCTCTTACTCCTTATTTATTAGCATTAATGAATTAAGCTTCTATTAGGTGCAATTATTCTAAAATAAATGATTTACTTCAATTTTAGGAAAACATCTATATATCACCGATAAATACGAATAAATATCATTGAAAAACACTTAATTTTATAGTTTAGAATATTGATAAGTAAAATACATGTTATATAAAATAAGAAAACGTTGAGTTACAAGAAACTATTAAATCCCTTGCAATATACCGTTATATCATAATAAATAACCTCTTACTCTTCTATTTAAAACTTAATGTAATGTAATGTAATTATAGTGCAATTATTCTAAAAAGAGAATTCATTAAACTATTTATAGGTAAAACAGCTATATAACCGATAACTAGCTAATATATTGAAAACACTACATTTTATGGGTTATAGCAAATCTGATAAGTAAACTACTTGTATATAACATAACGCATAACACAGTTTAAAGAAAATAAAAACGCTTGAATAGTACCGTTATTCACAATAAATAATTTTACTTCTATTTAATAGCATTATAATGTAAAACTTATAGGTGCAAAATATTCTAAAAAAAGGATTTTATACTTTAATATGTAGGAAAATAGCTATATATCATTGATAACTAGGTAAAATCATAAAACCTACATTTATAGGGTTATAAGCAATATAATAAGTAAACTATTGTATATTATTAATAACGCTACAGTTTACAAGAAACTATGAAAAACGCTTGAATATACCGTTATATCACAATAAATAACCTCTTACTCTTCTATTTATTAGCTTAAATGTAATGTAAGTACTTATAGGTGCAAATTATTCTAAAAAAAGATTTTATACTTCAATTTGTAGGAAAACAGCTATATATCATCCGATAAATAGCTAATATCATTGAAAAACACTACATTTTATGGTTTATAGCAATATGATAAGTAAAACTATTGTATATATACAATAACGCTACAGTTTACAAGAAACTATGAAAAACGCTTGCAATATACCGTTATATCACAATAAATAACCTCTTACTCTTCTATTATTAGCTTAATGTAATGTAAGCTACTTATAGGTGCAAATTATTCTAAAAAAAAGATTTTATACTTCAATTTGTAGGAAAACAGCTTATATATCACTGATAACTAGCTAAAATCATTGAAAACACTACATTTTATGGGTTTATAGCAATCTGATAAGTAAAACTACTTGTATATATACAATAACGCTACAGTTTACAAAAAAACTATGAAAAACGTTTGCTATATACCGTATATCACAATAAATAACCTCGTACTCTTTATTTAATAGCTTAATGTAATGTAAGCTACTTATAGGTGCAAATATTCTAAAAAAAAGGATTTATACTTCAATTTGTAGGATAACAGCATATATCACTGATAACTAGCTAAAATCTTTGAAAACACTACATTTTATGGCTTTATAGCAATATAATAAGTAAAACTATTGTATATATAAAAATAACGCTACAGTTTACAAGAAACTATGAAAAACGCTTGCTATATACCGTTATATCACAAAAAAAAAACCTTTTACTCTTTTATTTAATAGCTTAAAGTAATGAAAAATATTTATATTTGCAAATTATTCAAAAAAAAGGATTTTATACTTAAATTTTGTGGGGAAAAGTTATATATAAATGAAAACCCTAGTTTTAAAAATCATTGAAAACACTACTTTTTAAAAGGGTTTTTTTAGAAATAAAAAAAGTAAAAAACTACGGTATAATACAATAACGCTACATTTTAAAAAAAAAACTATGAAAAAGCTTGCAATATCCGTTATATCACAAAAAATTTTCCCCCTACCCCTTCTATTTATTAGTTTAAGTAATGAAAAGCATTATAGGTCCCAAATTATTCAAAAAAAAGGGGTTTTCAAATTTAATTTGTGGGAAAAAACAGCTATTATCACCGAAAATTTTAGTAATATCTTTGAAAACACTACTTTTTTGGGGGTTTTATAAGAAATAGGGTAAGAAAAACTACTTGTATATATACAAAAACCCGCTACATTTTACAAAAAGGGCTATAAAAAAACGCTTGCAAAAACCCGGGTTTTATCAAAAATAAAAAACCTTTACTCTTCTTTTTAAATTGGGCTTAATGTAATGAAAAATTTCTTATGGGTGAAAATTATTCAAAAAGAGGATTTTATACTTAAATTTTGGGGAAAAAACATTATATATAAAGAAAAATAGCTAAACCCTTTAAAAACCCACAACTTTTTAGGGGTTTATCCCCAATATAATAAGAAAAAATACTTGTATATATACAAAAAACCTATTTTTTAAAAAAAACTTTTAAAAACGCTTGCAAAAAACCGTTATACCCACAATAAATAACCCCCTTACTCTTCTTTTTAAATAGTTAAATGTAATGAAACCCAATAGGTGCAAATTATTCTAAAAAGAGGATTTTATACTTAAATTTTGGTAGGAAAAAAAGCTAATACCCCGATAAAAAGCTAAATAATTGAAAAAACTACTTTTTAAGGTTTATAGCAATAGGGAAAAAGTAAAACTACTTGTTATATCCCAAAAACCCTTTAAGTTAAAAAGGAAACTATAAAAAAACGTTTGGGAAAAAACGTTTTATCAAAAAAAAAATTTCCTTTACCCCTTATTTTTTGGGTTAATGAAATTTAAGTTTCTTATAGGTGCAAATTATTCAAAAAAAGGATTTTTTACTTAAATTTTGGGGGAAAACAGTTATATACCGATAAATAGCTAATATCTTTGAAAAAAATTTAAAAAATTTTAAATAAAAAACAATTTTTTAATATTTTTTTTCCCCTAAATTTTCAAAAACTAAAAAAAAAATTTAAAAACCCCAAAATCCAAAAAATAAAAAAAGAAAAAAACCCCTTAACAAATTTAAAATTTTTTTTAAAAAAATTTTAAATTTTTAAAAAAAAACAATAAAAATTTTCACTTAAAAAAAAAAAAAAAAGAAAACCCAAAACTTTTAAAAAAAAAAACTTTAAAAAAAAAAAAAAAAAAAATTAAAAAAAGAAAAAAAAAAAAAAAAAAAAAAAAAAGGGGAAAACAAAAAAAGGAAATATTTCTTTTTGAAAAAAACTAAAAAAAAAGAAATTTTAAAAACCCTCCCTTTTATGGGTTTTATAGCAATATGATAATTTAAAAACAAATTGTAAAATAAACAATAAGGGTTACATTTTACAAAAAAAACTTTTAAAAACCCCCTTGGCAAAATACGGTTAAAATCACAATAAAAAAACCCTTACTCTTCTATTTAATAGTTTAAATGTAATTTTAAAGCACTTATAGGTGAAAATTATTCTAAAAAGAGGTTTTTAAAACTTCAATTTGTAGGAAAACAGTTATATATCCCCTGATAACTAGCTAAAAATCATTAAAAACCCACTACATTTTATGGTTTATAGCAATATAAATAAGTAAAACTACTTGTATATATACAATAACGCTACAGTTTAGCAAGAAACTATGAAAAACGCTTGCAATATACCGTTATATCACAATAATAACCTCTTACTTTTCTATTTATTAGCTTATGTAATGTAAAATACTTATAGGTGCAAATTATTCTAAAAAAAGGATTTTATACTTTAATTTGTAGGAAAACAGCTATATATCACTGATAATAGTAAATCATTGAAAACACTACATTTATGGGTTTATAGCAATATATAAGTAAAACTTATTGTATATATATAAATAACGCTACAGTTTACAAGAAACTATGAAAAACGCTTGCAATATCCCGTTATATCACAATAAATAACCTCTTACTCTTCTTTTTAATAGCTTAATGTAATGTAAGCTACTTATATGCAAATTATTCTAAAAAAAGGATTTTATACTTCAATTTGTAGGAAAACAGCTATATATCACTGATAACTAGCTAAAATCATTGAAAACACTACATTTTTATGGGTTTATAGCAATATAATAAGTAAAACTACTTGTATATATAAATAACGCTACAGTTACAAGAAACATAAAAACGCTGCAATATACCGTTATATATCACAAATAACCTCTTACTCTTCTTTTTAATTTAATTAATGTAGACTTATTTGAAATTATTCTAAAAAAAAGGTTTTATACTTCAATTTGTAGGAAACACTATATATCACGATAATAGCTAACATCAAAAAATAATTTTTTTTTAAGGGTTTTATAGAAATATTGTAAGTAAAAAATGCTATATTACAAAAACTACATTAAGAAGAACTTAAAAACCGTTTGCCAATATACCGTTTATCACAATAATACCTCGTCTTCTATTAATAGCTTAATGAATTATCTATAGGGCAAATTATTCTAAAAAGAGATTTTAATTTATTTAGGAAAAAATATATATCACTGATACTAGCTAAAATCATTGAAAACATAATTTATGTTATAGCAAAATAATAAGAAATACTTGTTATATACAATAAACGCTACATTTAAAAAACTTATGAAAAACGCTCAAATTACAGAACAATATAAACCTTACTCTTCTAATTTAACTTTATAATGAAAATACTTTTGGTCAATTTTTAAAAAAGGATTTATACTTCAATTTGTAGGAAACTATATCTCACGATAAATGAATACTATTAAAACCGAAATATATCATGAAAACACACATTTAAATTTTAAGAATATAAGTAAACTACATGTTAAATATATAATAAACGCTACAGTTTACAAGAACTATGAAAACGCTAATACTTATATCACAATAAATAACCTCTTACCTTCTATTTATTAGCTTAATGAATTATTCTTATAGTGCAAATTTTTAAAAAAGGATTTATACTTCAATTTTAAAAAGAGTATATTCACATTAATTATATTGAAAACAAATTATGTATAGAATACATTAAAGATAAGTAAAACTACTTGATATATACAATAACGCTACAGTTTACAAGTACTATGAAAACAGCTTTGCAATATACCGTTAATCAATAAAAACCTATTACTCTTCTATTATTAGCTTAATTAGAAACTTTATATGCAATTATTAAAAGAGGATTTTAATTAATTTGTAGTGAAAACAATAATTACTGATACAAAAATCATTTAAATTACATTTTATGGGTTTATAGCAAAAAATAATAAAATACTAAGTATATAATACAAACGCTAAGTTTAGAATAAAATGAAAAACGCTTGAATATACGTTAATCGCAATAAATAACCTATACTCTCTTTATTAGCTTAATGTAATGTAAGCTTCTAATTGCAATTATTCTAAAAAAGGATTTTATACTTCAATTTGTAGGACAAACAGCTATTATACCGGATTATACTAATATCATTGAAAACACATATTATGGGTTTAAGCAAACTGATAAGAACTACTTTATTTATAACGCTACAGTTTACAAAAACTACTATGAAAACCTTCTATACACTTTAAACATAAAAACGCCTTCCTATCTTATATCGCGTAATGTAATAGTATCTTATATTTGCAAATTAATTAAAAAGTTTTATATTCAATTTGTAGAAAAAAGATTTATCCCCAAACTAGCTAATATAAAACATACATTTTATGGTTTATAGCAATATGAAATAAAATACTTGTATATATACATAACGTTCTACATTATAAGAAACTATGAAAATTGCAAATTACCGTATAGTCGCAAAATAACCTATTACTCCTTTATATACTTATGAAATTTAAAGCTTCTTATAGTGAAATCATTCTAAAAGAGTTTTAACTTCAATTTGTAGGAAACAGCTAAATCACTAATAGCTAATATCATTGAAAACACATATTTAGGTTATAGCAAATCATGAAAAAATAATTTATGTATATACACCATATACAAGAAACTATGAAAAACGCTGCAATTACCGTTATTCACAAAAATATAACCTCCTTTATTGTTAATAATAATGTAACCTAGTGAATTAATCTAAAAAAAGATTTTATACATCTTTAGGTGGAAACATCTAAAAAGATAAAACTAATATCTTGAAAAACACTACATTATGGTTATAGCAATATGATAATAAAACATGATATATATAACGCTACAGTTTACAAAAATTTTATAAAAACAACGCAACAGTTACAAAAATCTAAAAAACCTAATTACTTATTCAAAAATTTAAACTTAATTATTAAGCTTTTTAAAGGGAATTATTCTAAAATAGGATTTATCTTCAATTTGGTAAACATAATCCGATAACTAGCTAAAATCATTGAAAATACTACATTTTAGGTTTAAAACATAAAAAATTTATACTTATATAAATAACTGTACATTTACAAACAACATTGAAAAAACGCTTGCTATATACGTTATATCACAATAAATAACCTCGTACTCTTCTATTTATAGCTAATGTAATGTAAGCTCTTATAGGTGCAAATTATTCTAAAAAAAGATTTTATACTTCAATTTGAGGAAAACAGCTATATATCACTGATAAAATATAAAATCATTGAAAATACTAATTTTATGGTTATAGCAATATGTAAAAACTAATTGTATATATAAATAACGCTACAGTTTACAAGAAACTATGAAAAACGCTTGCTATATACCGTTATATCACAATAAAAAACCTCTACTCTTTTATTTAATAGCTTAAGTAATGTAAGCTATATATTGCAAATTATTCTAAAAAAAAAGATTTTATACTTCAATTTGTAGGAAACAGCTATATATCACTGATAACTACTAAAATATTGAAAACACTACATTTTAAGGTTATAGCAGTATGATAAGTAAAAACTTAATTGTAATAACAATAACACTACAGTTTACAAGAAACTATGAAAAACGCTTGAATATACCGTTATATCACAATAAAAATCTTACTCTTCTATTTATAGCTTAATAAGTAAGCTACTTATAGTGCAAATTATTCTAAAAAAAGGATGTATACTTCAATTTGTAGGAAAAAGCTATATACACGATAATTAGCTAAAATCATTGAAACACTACATTTAAGGGTTTAGCATATGATAAGAAAAAGTAAAACTAACTTGTATATTACAATAAACGCTACAGTTTACAAGAAGGCTATAGTAACCTTAATATACCGTTATTCACATAAATAGCCTCTTATTCTATTTAATATTGAATTAAACTACTTATGGTTTGCAAATTATTCTAAAAAGAGATTTATACTTCAATTTGTAGAACCAGCTTAATATCACTGATTAACTATAGCAAATGATGAAAAACTACTTTTATGGTTTAAGCAAATAAATAAAATACTTGAAAAACAAAACGCTACAGTTTAGAAAAAATAGAAAAACCTTTAATACTTATTCACAATAAAATAACCTCTTACTCTTCTATTTAATAGCTTAATTTAATGTAAGCTACTTATAGGCAAATTATTCTAAAAAGGATTTTAACTCATTTGAAACAACAGTTTATATCACCGATAAATAGATATCTTAAACACATACATTTAGGTAACATAGAAAAATATGAAAAACTCTAACGTTATATACAAAACGCTACAGTTACAAAACTATGAAT
Organism: Chionoecetes opilio; assembly: GCA_016584305.1. Taxonomy (NCBI): domain Eukaryota; kingdom Metazoa; phylum Arthropoda; class Malacostraca; order Decapoda; family Majidae; genus Chionoecetes; species Chionoecetes opilio. The sequence continues at coordinate 26,541 of JACEEZ010000615.1, forward strand.
AACGCTTGCATATACCGTTATATCACAATAAATACCTAATTTTTTTTACTTAATGTAATGAACGTTTTATAGGTGCAAATTATCTAATAAGAATATAACTTCAATTTGAGAAAACAGTTATATATACACTAAATGTATATATAAATTAAACACCATTTATGGTTTAAATACATTGTAAGTAAAACCTTGTATATATACAATAACCTACATTTTCAATATGAAAAACGCTTGCAATATACCGTTATATCACAATAAATAACCTCTTACTCTTCTTTTTAATAGCTTAATGTAATGTAAGCTACTTATAGGTGCAAATTATTCTAAAAAGAGGATTTTATACTTCAATTTGTAGGAAAACAGTTATATATCACTGATAACTAGCTAAAATCATTGAAAACACTACATTTTATGGCTTTATAGCAATATAATAAGTAAAACTACTTGTATATATACAATAACGCTACAGTTTAGAAGAAACTATGAAAAACGCTTGCAATATACCGTTATATCACAATATATAACCTCTACACTTCTAATTTAATAGCTATATGTAATGTAAGCTACTTATAGGTGCAAATTATTCTAAAAAGAGGATTTTATACTTCAATTTGTAGGAAAACAGCTATATATCACCGATAAATAGCTAATATCATTGAAAACACTACATTTTATGGGTTTATAGCAATATGATAAGTAAAACTACTTGTATATATACAATAACGCTACAGTTTACAAGAAACTATGAAAAACGCTTGCAATATACCGTTATATCACAATAAATACCCTCGTACTCTTCTATTTAATAGCTTAATGTAATGTAAGCTACTTATAGGTGCAAATTATTCTAAAAAAAAGATTTTATACTTCAATTTGTAGGATAACAGCTATATATCACTGATAACTAGCTAAAATAATTAAAAACACTACATTTTATGGCTTTATAGCAATATAATAAGTAAAACTACTTGTATATATACAATAACGCTACAGTTTACAAGAAACTATGAAAAACGCTTGCAATATACCGTTATATCACAATAAATAACCTCTTACTCTTCTATTTAATAGCTTAATGTAATGTAAGCTACTTATATTTGCAAATTATTCTAAAAAAAGGATTTTATACTTCAATTTGTAGGAAAACAGCTATATATCACTGATAACTATCTAAAATCATTGAAAACACTACATTTTATGGGTTTATAGCAATATGATAAGTAAAACTACTTGTATATATACAATAACGCTACAGTTTACAAGAAGCTATGAAAAACGCTTGCAATATACCGTTATATCACAATAAATAGCCTCTTACTCTTCTATTTAATAGCTTAATGTAATGTAAACTACTTATAGATGCAAATTATTCTAAAAAGAAGGATTTTATACTTCAATTTGTAGGAAACAGCTATATATCACTGATAACTAGCTAAAATCATTAAAAAACACTACATTTTATGGGTTATAGCAATATAATAAGTAAAACTACTTGCATATATACAATAACGCTACAGTTTAGAAGAAACTATGAAAAACGCTTGCAATATACCGTTATATCACAATAAATAACCTCTTACTCTTCTATTTAATAGCTTAATGTAATGTAAGCTACTTATAGGTGCAAATTATTCTAAAAGAGGATTTATACTTCAATTTGTAGGAAACAGTATATATCACCGATAAATAGCTAATATCATTGAAAACACTACATTTTATGGGTTTATAGCAATATGATAAGTAAAACTACATGTATATATACAATAACGCTACAGTTTACAAGAAACTATGAAAAACGCTTGCAATATACCGTTATATCACAATAAATAACCTATTACTTTTTCTATTTATTAGCTTAATGTAATGTAAGCTTCTTATAGGTGCAAATTATTCTAAAAAGAGGATTTTATACTTCATTTGAGGAAAACAGTTATATATCACCGATAAATAGCTAATATCATTGAAAACACAACATTTTATGGGTTTATAGCAATATGATAAGTAAAACTACTTGTATATATACAATAACGCTACAGTTTACAAGAAACTATTAAAAACGCGTGCAATATACCGTTATATCACAATAAATAACCTCTTACTCTTCTATTTAATAGCTTAATGTAATGTAAGCTACTTATAGGTGCAAATTATTCTAAAAAAAGGATTGTATACTTCAATTTGTAGGAAAACAGCTATATATCACCGATAAATAGCTAATATCATTGAAAACACTACATTTTATGGGTTTATAGCAATATGATAAGTAAAACTACTTGTATATATACAATAACGCTACAGTTTACAAGAAACAATGAAAAACGCTTGCAATATACCGTTATATCACAATAAATAACCTCTTACTCTTCTATTTAATAGCTTAATGTAATGTAAGCTACTTATATTTGCAAATTATTCTAAAAAAAGGATTTTATACTTCAATTTGTAGGAAAACAGCTATATATCACTGATAACTAGCTAAAATCATTGAAAACACTACATTTTATGGGTTTATAGCAATATAATAAGTAAAACTACTTGTATATATACAATAACGCTACAGTTTACAAGAAACTATGAAAAACGCTTGCAATATACCGTTTTATCACAATAAATAACCTCTTACTCTTCTATTTAATAGCTTAATGTAATGTAAGCTACTTATTGGTGCAAATTATTCTAAAAAGAGGATTTTATACTTCAATTTGTAGGAAAACAGCTATATATCACCGATAAATAGCTAACATCATTGAAAACACTACATTTTAAGGGTTTAGAGCAATCTGTTAAGTAAAACTACTTGTATATATACAATAACGCTACAGTTTACAAGAAACTATGAAAAACGCTTGCAATATACCGTTATATCACAATAAATAACCTCTTACTCTTCTATTTATTAGCTTATGTAATGTAAAATACTTATAGGTGCAAATTATTCTAAAAAAAGGATTTTATACTTTAATATGTAGGAAAACAGCTATATATCATTGATAACTAGGTAAAATCATTGAAAACACTACATTTTATGGGTTTATAGCAATATAATAAGTAAACTTATTGTATATATATAATAACGCTACAGTTTACAAGAAACTATGAAAAACGCTTGCAATATACCGTTATATCACAATAAATAACCTCTTACTCTTCTTTTTAATAGCTTAATGTAATGTAAGCTACTTATAGGTGCAAATTATTCTAAAAAAAAGATTTTATAGTTAAATTTGTAGGATAACAGCTATATATCACTGATAATTAGCTAAAATAATTAAAAACACTACATTTTATGGTTTATAGCAAATATAATAAGTAAAACTATTGTCATAGATACAATAACGCTACAGTTTACAAGAAACTATGAAAACGCTTGCAATATACCGTTATATCACAAAAAAAACCTCTTACTCTTCATTACAGCTTAATGTAATGTAAGCTACTTATATTGCAAATTATTCTAAAAAAAGGATTTTATACTTCAATTTGTAGGAAAACAAGCTATATATCAACTGATAACTAGCTAAATCATTGAAAACACTACAATTTATGGGTTTATAGCAATTAATAAGTAAAACTATGTATATATACAATAACGTACAGTTTAAAGAAACTATGAAAAAACACTTGCAATATACCGTTATATCGCATAAATAACCTATTACTCTTCTATTTATTAGCTTAAGTAATGTAAGCTTTTATAGTGCAAATCATTCTAAAAGAGGATTTTTACTTCAATGTAGGAAAACAGATATATATCACGTATAATAGCTAAATATCATTGAAAACACTACATTTATGGGTTTATAGCAATCTGATAAGAAAATTACTTGTATATATAAAACAACGCTACAGTTTACAAAGAAACTATGAAAAACGCTTGCCAATATAACAGTTAATAATCACAATAAATAACCTCTTTCTCTTCTATTTATTAGCTTAATGTAATGTAAGCTACTTATAGGTGCCATTATTCTAAAAAAAAGATTGATACTTCAATTTGTAGGATAACAGCTATAATATCACTGATAACTAGCTAAAAAATCATTGAAAACCACTACATTTTTGGCTTATTGCAATTATAATAAGTAAAATACTTGTTATATGTACAATAACGCTACAGTTTAGAAGAAAACTATGAAACACGCTTGCAATATACCGTTATATCACAATAAATAAACCTCTTTTATCTTCTATTTAATAGCTTAGTAATGTAAGCTAACTTATAGGTGCAAAATATTCTAAAAGAGGTTTTATACTCATTTGTAGGAAACAGCTAGATAATTCACCGATAATAGCTAATATCATGAAAACACTTACATTTATGCGGTTTATAGCACTCTGGAAAGTAAAACTACCGATATATACAATAACGATACAGTTTACAAGAAACTATGAAAAAAACGCTTGCATATACCGTTATACACATATAAATAACCTCGTAACTCTTCTATTTAAGAGCTTAAGTAATGAAGTACGTATAAGGTGCAAAATTATTCTAAAAAAAAATCTTTTATAATCAATTTGTAGGATAACAGCTATATATACTGATAACTAGCTAAATCATTGAAAACACTACATTTTTATGGCTTTATAGCAATTATAAGTAAAATACTGTGTATATATACAATAACGCTACGTTTACAAGAACTATGAAAAAACTTTTGCAAATTACGTATTATAGCATAAATAAACCTCTTATCTGCTATTTAATAGCTTAATGTAATGTAAGCTATTAGATGTGCAAATTATTCTAAAAGAGGATTTTTACTTCAATTGGAGAAAAATAGCTTATATATCACCGATAAATAGCTACACATCTTGAAAACAATACATTTTATGGGTTATAGCAATTTGATAAGTTAAAACTCTTATGTATATAACAATAAACGCTACGTTACAAGAAACTATGAAAAACGCTTGGAAATATACCGTTATATCATAATTATTCCTCTTATCCTCTATTTATTAGCTTAATGTTAATGTAAGCTACTTATAGGTGCAAAAATTATTCTAAAAAAATTGATTGGATACTTCAATTTGTAGGAAAACAGCTATATATCAACGATAAAATAGCTAATATCATGAAAACACTACATTTTATTAGGGTTATAGCAATTATGATCAGTAAACTACTGGTATATTATACAATAACGTTCCAGTTTACAAGACTATGAAAAAACGCTTGCAATATACCGTTATATCACAATAAATAACCTCTACTCTTCTAGTTAATAGCGTAATGTAATGTAAGCTACTTATAGGGTGCAAATTATTCTAAAAAAGAGGATTTATACATCAAATTTGTGGAAAACAAGCTATATATCACCGATAACTAGCTAATATAATGAAAAACACTACATTTTATGGGTTTATAGCAATCTGATCGTAAAAAAACTACTGGTATATAGACAAAACGCTACAGTTTACAAGAAAACTATGAAAAACGCTTGCTATATACCGTTATATCACAATAAATAAACCTCGTACTCTTCTAGTTAATAGCTTAATGTGTAATGTAAGCTTACTTATATTTGCAAATTATTCTAAAAAAAGGATTTTATACTTCAATTTTAGGAAAAAACAGCTAATATATCACTGATAACTAGCTAAAAATCATTGAAAACACTAATTTATGGGTTTATAAGCAATATAATAAGTAAAACTACTTGTATAATACAATAACGCTACGTTTACAAGAAACTATGAAAAAAACGGTTGGCAAATTACCGTTATATAACAATAAATACTCGTACTCTTCTATAATAGCTTAATGTAATGGGAATAGACTTATAGGTGCAAAATTATTCTAAAAAGAGGATTTATACTTTAATTTGTTAGGAAAACAAGCTATATATCACTGATAACTAGCTAAATCATTGAAAATACTACATTTATGGGTTCTATAGCAAAAAATAAGGAAAACTACTTGTAATATATAAAATAACGCTACAGTTAGAAGAACTATGACAAACGCTTGCAATATACCGTTATATCACAATAAATATACCTCGTTACTCTTCTATTTAATAGCTTAATGTAATGAAGCTACTTATAGGTGCAAATTTATTCTAAAAAGAGGATTTATTTCTTCAATTTGTAGGAAAAAGCTATATAGCACCGATACCGACACTAGCTAATATCATTGAAAACACTACATTTTATGGGTTTATAGCAATATGATAAGTTAAAACTCTTGTATATATACAATAACGCTACAGTTTACAAGAAACAATGAAAAACGCTTGCCATAACCGTTATATCACCATAAATAACTCTTACTCTTCTATTAATAGTTTAATGTAATGTAAGCTACTTATATTGCAAATATTCTAAAAACAAGGATTTTATACTTCAAATTGTAGGAAAACAGGCTATATATCACTAGAGAACTAGCTAAAATCATGAAAAACACTACATTTATGGGTTTATAGCAAATAATAATAAGTTAAAAACTACTGTATATAAACAATAACGCTACAGTTTACAAGAAACTATGAAAAACGCTTGCAATATACGTTTTATCACAATAAAAACCTCTTACTCTTCTATTTAATAGCTTAAGTAATGTTAACGCTACTTATAGGTGCAAAAATTATTCTAAAAAGAGGATTTTATACTAAATTGTAGGAAAAAGCATATAACACCGATAAATAGCTAACATCATTGAAAAACACTACATTTAAGGGTTTCTAGCAATATGATAGTAAAACTACTTGGTATATACAATAAACAATTTACAGTTTACAAGAAACTATGAAAAAACGCTTGGAGTATACCGGATATCACAATTTAATTCCTCTTACCCTCTATTTATTAGCTTAAGAATGTAGCTACTTATAGGTCCATAATTCTTCTAAAAAAATGATTGTAACTTCAATTTTGTGGAAAAACAGCTATATATCACGATAAATAGCTATATCATTGAAAACACTACATTTAATATGTTATAGCAATATGATAAGTTAAAACTACTTGTATCTATAAAATAACGTTACAGTTTACAGAAACGAGAGATGAAAAAAACCCTTGCATTATCCCGTTATATCACAATAAATAACCTCTTACTCTTTAGTTAATAGCGTAATGTAATGTAAAAGCTACTATAAGGTGCAAATATTCTAAAAAGAGGATTTTATACTTCAATTTGTCGGAAAAACAGCTATATATCACCGATAATAGCTAATATCATTGAAAACATACATTTTATGGGTTTATAGCAACTGTTAAGTTAAAAAACTACTTTGTATATTATACAATAACGCTACAGTTTACAAGAACTATGAAAAACGCTTGCAATATACCGTTATATCACAATAAAATAAACCTCTTACTCTTCTATTTATTAGCTTAGGTAATGTAAAATAACTTAAGGTGCAAATTATTCTAAAAAAAGGATTTTATACTTTAATATGTAGGAAAACAGCTATATATTCAATTGATAACTAGTAAAATCATGAAAACACTACCTTTTATGGGTTTATAGCAATATAATAAGTAAACTTATTGTATATATTTATAATAACGCTTACAGTTTACAAGAAAACTATGAAAACGCTCCTGCAAATATACCGTTTATATTCACAATAAAATAACCTCTTCGCTTTATTTTTAATAGCGTAATGTAATGTAAGCTACTTATAGGTGCAAAATTTATTCTTAAAAAGAGGATTTTTATACTCCTCAATTTTGTAGGAAAACAGTTATATATCACTAGATAACTAGCTAAAATAATTGAAAAACCACTACATTTTATGGCTTTATAGCAATATAATAAGGTAAAAACTACTTGTATATATACAATAAACGCTAGAGTTTAGAAGAAACTATGAAAAACGCTTGCAATATACCGTTATCATCAAATATATCAACTCTTACTCTGCTATTTAATAGCTATTGTAATGTAAAGCTACTTATAGGTGGCAAATTATTCTAAAAAGAGGATTTTATACTTCAATTTGTAGGAAAAGCTTATATCATCAACGATAACTAGCTAAAATCATTGAAAACACTACATTTTATGTGTTTATAGCAATATAATAAGTAAAACTACTTGTATATATACAATAACGCTACAGTTTACAAGAAACTATGAAAAACGCTTGCAATATACCGTTATATCGCAATAAATAACCTATTACTCTTCTATTTATTAGCTTAATGTAATGTAAGCTTCTTATAGGTGCAAATCATTCTAAAAAGAGGATTTTATACTTCAATTTGTAGGAAAACAGCTATATATCACCGATAAATAGCTAATATCATTGAAAACACTACATTTTATGGGTTTATAGCAATCTGATAAGTAAAATTACTTGTATATATACAACAACGCTACAGTTTACAAGAAACTATGAAAAACGCTTGCAATATACCGTTATATCACAATAAATAACCTCTTACTCTTCTATTTATTAGCTTAATGTAATGTAAGCTACTTATAGGTGCAAATTATTCTAAAAAAAAGATTTTATACTTCAATTTGTAGGATAACAGCTATATATCACTGATAACTAGCTAAAATCATTGAAAACACTACATTTTATGGCTTTATTGCAATATAATAAGTAAAACTACTTGTATATGTACAATAACGCTACAGTTTAGAAGAAACTATGAAAAACGCTAGCAATATACCGTTATATCACAATAAATAACCTCTTACTCTTCTATTTAATAGCTTAATGTAATGTAAGCTACTTATAGGTGCAAATTATTCTAAAAAGAGGATTTTATACTTCAATTTGTAGGAAAACAGCTATATATCACCGATAACTAGCTAATATCATTGAAAACACTACATTTTATGGGTTTTTAGCAATCTGATAAGTAAAACTACTTGTATATATACAATAACGCTACAGTTTACAAGAAACTATGAAAAACGCTTGCTATATACCGTTATATCACAATAAATAACCTCGTACTCTTCTATTTAATAGCTTAATGTAATGTAAGCTACTTATTTTGCAATTATTTCTAAAAAAGATTTATAATACTTCAATTTGTAGGAAACAGCTATATATCACGATAACTAGCTAAATCATTGAAACAACTACATTTTATGGCTTTATTGCAATATAATAAGTAAAACTACTACTTGTATTATATACAATAACTCTACAGTTTACAGAAACTATGAAAACGCATGCAATATACCGTTATATCACAATAAATACCTCCTAACTCTTCTTTTACTAGCTTAATGTAATGTAAGCTACTTATAGATCAAATTATTCTACACAGAGGAATTTATACTTTCTATTTTGTAGGAAAACAGCTATATACACTGATAACTGGCTAAAATCATTGAAACACTACATTTTGTGGTTTATAGCAAATAATAAGTAAAACTACTTGTATATATACAATACGCTACAGTTTAGAAGAAACATGAAAAACGCTTGCAATATCCCGTTATAATCACAATATATAACCTCTTACTCCTTCTATTTTAATACTTAATGTAATGTCGACTACTTATAGGTGCAAATGATTCTAAAAAGAGTATTTTATATACTTCCAATTTGTAGGAAAACAGCTATATACACCGATAAATAGAAATACTATTAAACCCGAATAATATAATTGAAAACAACTCATTTATGGGTTTTCTAGCATATATAAGTAAAACTACATGATATATACAATAACGCTAACAGTTACAAATACACTATGAAACGCTTGCAAATATACCGTTATAATCACAATAAATAACCTCTTACTCTTCTATTTATTAGCTTAATTAATGTAATCTTCTTATAGGTGCAAAATTATGCTAAAAAGAGGATTTTATACTGCATTTGTAGGAAAACGCTATATATCACCGATAATAGCTAATATCATTGAACCACAACATTTTACGGTTATAGCAATATGAAAGTAAAACTACTTGTACTATATACAATAAAACGCTTACAGTTTCCAAGAAACTATTAAAACGCTTTGCATAGAAACGTTAATCAAGAAATACCGTATTACTCTTCTAAGTTTATTAGCTTAATGGTAATTAGGCTTCTTCTAGGTGCCAATTGATCTAAAGAGATTTTATACTTCAATTTGTAGAAAATCAGCTATATATCACTGATAACTAGCTAAAATCATTGAATACTACATTTTATGGTTGATGCAAAATAATAAGTTAAAACTACTTGTATATATACAATAACGCTACAGTTTAGAAGAAACTATGAAAAACGTTGCAATATAACCGTTGTATATCGCCATAAATAACCTATTACTCTTCTATTATCCTAGCTTAATGTATGTAAGCTTCTTTCGGTGCAATTAGTCTAAAAAGAGGATTTTATACTTCAATTTGTAGGAAAACAGCTATATATCACCGATACTAGCGAATATCATTGAAACACTACATTTATGGGTTTATCGCGAAATCTGATAAGTAAAACTACTTGTATATATACAATAACGCTACAGTTTTACAAGAAACTATGCAACGCTTGCTATATACCGTTATATCACAATAAATAACCTCGTACTCTTCTATTTAAATAGCTTAATGTAATGGTAAGCTACTTTGTGCAAATTATTCTAAAAAGAGGATTTATTCTTCAATTTGTAGAACAGCTCTATATCACCGATAACTAGCTAATATCATTGAAACCTACAGTTTATGGTTTATAGCAATATGATAAGTAAACTACTGTATATATACAATAACGCTACAAGTTTAGAAGAAACTATGGAAAAACGCTTGCCAATATCCCGTTATCTCGCAATAAATAACCTATTACTCTCTATTTATTAGCTTAATGTATGTAATGCCTTCTTATAGGTGCAAATCATTCTAAAGAGGATTTTACTTCAATTTGTAGAAAACAGCGATATTCACCGGTAAATAGCTAATATCATTGAAAACACTACATTTTAATGGGTTTATAGCGATTTGATAAGTAAAATTACTTGTATATATAACAACAACGCTACATTTTACTAAGAAACTATGAAACGCTTGCAATAATCCGTTAATATCACAATAATACCTCTTCTCTTCTAGTTTATTAGCTAATGTAATTTCGCTACTTATAGGTGCAAATGAGTCTAAAAAAATTATTTATACGTCAATTTTTGGGGGGTTAAAGGAGAACAGCTATATATCACCGATAATAGCTATATCATTGAAACACTAACATTTTATGGGTTATAGCAATATATAAGTAAAACTACATTGTATATATCATAACGCTACAGTTTTTTACAAGAAGCCTATGAAAAACGCTTGCAATATACCGTTATAAATCACAATAATAACTTTATAACCCTATTACTCTTCTATTTATTAGCTTATGTAATGTAAGCTTTCTTAATAGTGAAATTATTCTAAAAAGAGGATTTTTATCCTTTCAATTTGTAGGAAAACCAGCTATATATCACCGTTAAACTAGCTAATATCATTGAAAACACTACTTTTTTGGGTTTATAGCAATCTTTAAGTAAACTAACTTGTACTATATACAATAACGCTACAGTTTACAAGAAACGATAAAACGCTTGCTATATAGCCGTTTTATATCACAATAAGAACGCTCGTACTCTTCTATTTAATAGCTTTAATGTATGTACGCTACTTATAGGTGCAAATTATTCTAAAAAAAAGATTTTTATACTTCAATTTGTAGGATAGACAGCTTATATATCACTGAATAACTCGCTAACATCATTGAAAACACTACATTTTATGGCTTTGATAGCAATATAATAGTAAACTACTTGTATCTATCAATAACGCCTACAGTTTACAATAAACTATGAAAAACGCTTGCTATTATACCGTTATATCACAATAAAAAACCTATTACTCTTTCTATTTATTAGCTTAATGTTAATGTAAGCTTCTATAGGTGCAAATTATTCTAAAAAAGAGGATTTTATACTTCATTTGCTAGGAAAACAATATATATCACTGGATAACTATCTAAAATCATTGAAAATACTACATTTTATGGTTTATAGCAAAATAATAAGTAAACTACTTGTATATATACAATAGACGCTACGTTTTAGAAGAACTATGAAAAACGCTTGCAATATACCGTATTACTCCGCAATAACTAACCTATTACTCTTCTATTTTATTAGTTAATCATGTAATGTAATCTCTTATAGGTGCACATTATTCTAAAAAGAGGTTTTATACTTCAATTTGTAGAAACAGCTATATATCCCGATAACTAGCTAATATAATTGAAAACACTACATTTTATGGGTTTACAATCTTGTAAGTAAAACTACTTGTATATATACAATAACGCTAACAGTTTACAAGAACTATGAAAAACGCTTTCTCTATACCGTTATATCAAATAAATAACCTCGTACGCTTCTATTTAATAGTCTTAATGTAATGTAAGCTAACTTATAGGTGCCAAATATTCTAAAAAAAAGATTTTATACTTCAATTTGTAGGATAACAGCTAATATCACTGGGGTAACTAGCTAAATCATTGAAACACTACATTTTATGGCTTTAATGCAATATATAATAAACTACTTTTATATATACATACGCTACAGTTTAAAAAGAAACTACGAAGAACGCTTGCTATATACCGTTTATATCCAATAAAAACCTCTTAATCTTTTATTTAATAGCTTTAAAGTAATGTAAGCTAACTTATATTTGCAAATTATTCTAAAAAAAAGGCATTTTAATACTTCAATTTGGTAGGAAAACGCTATATATCACTGATAAATAGCTAAAATCATTGAAACACTACATTTTAAGGGTTATATAGCAGTATGATAAGTAAAACTACCTTTGTATATATCCAATAACGCTACAGTTTAACAAGAAACTATGAAAACGCTTGGAATAATACCGTATATCCCAATAAAGTTTCCCTCTTACTCTTCTATTTATAGCTTAATGTAATTAAAGGGCTACTTATAAGGTGCAAATTATTCTAAAAAAAGGAATGGTATACTTCCATTTTTTTAGGAAAAACGACCTATAGATCACCGATATTAGCTAATGATCATTGAAAACACTAATTTTATGGGTTTTTAGCCAATATGATAGTCAAACTACTTGTAATATACAATAACGCTACGTTTACAAGAACTATGAAAAAAACACTGCAATATACCGTTAGTATCACAATAATAACCTCTTACCTCTTCTATTTATAGCTTAATGTAATGTAACTACTGATAGGTGCAAATTATTCTAAAAAGAGGATTTTTATACTTTCATTTTATGGGGGGGGGAAACAGCTATATATCACTGATACAGCTAAAATAATCATTGAAAACACTACATTTTTATGTTATAGCAATATAAATAACTAAAACTACTTGTATATATACATAACGCTACAGTTTAGAAGAACTATGAAAAACTCTTGCAATATAACCGTTATATCACAATAAATAACCTCTTACTCTTCTATTTATAGCTTAATGTAAATGTAAGCTATTTATAGGTGCAAATTAATTCTAAAAAGTAGGATTTTATAAATACTTCGATTTGTAGAAAAACACTATATATCTGCCCCGATAAATAGCTAAGATCATTGAAAACCACTACATTTTATGGTTTATAGCAATATGATAAGTAAAAACTACATGTATATATACAATAACGCTACAGTTTACACGAAACTTATGAAAAACCTTGGCATATAGCGTTATATCACAATAATAACCTATTACTCTTTCTATTTCTTAGCTTAATGTATGTAGCTTCTTATAGGTGCAAATTATTCTAAAAGAGGATTTTAAACTTCCATTTGAAGGAAAAACAGTTATATATCACCGATAAATAGCTAAATCATTAAAACACTACATTTTATGGGTTTATAGCATATATAGTAAAACTAATTGTATATATACAATAACGCTACAGTTTAGAAGAAACTATGAACAACGCTTGCAATATACCGTTATATACCAAGATATACCCTCTTACTCTTCTATTTAATAGCTTAATGTAATGTAGGCTACTTATAGGCGCAAATTATTCTAAAAAGAGGATTTATCTTCAATTTGTAGGAAAACAGCTTATATCACCGATAAACTAAGCTAATATCATTGAAACACTACATTTTATGGGTTTTATAGATATATTATAAGTAAAACTAATTGTATATATACAATAACGCTACAGTTTACAAGAACAATGAAAAACGCTTGAAATATACCGTTATATCACAATAAATAACCTCTTACTCGTCCTATTTAAATAGCTTATTGTAATGTAAGCTACTTATATTTGCCAATTAATTCTAAAAAGGATTTTATACTTCAATTTTGTAGGAAAACAGCTATATATCACTGATAACTAGCTAAAATCATTGAAAACCTACATTTTATGGGTTTTATAGCAATATAATAAGTAAAACTACTTGTATATATACAATAAACGCTACAGTTATTTACAAGAAACTATGAAAAAACCTTGCAATATACCGTTTTCTCACATAAATAACCTCTTACTCTGTCTGATTTATGCTTTAATGTAATGTAAGCTCTTCTAGTTGCAAATTATCTAAAAAAGGATTTTATACTTCAATTTGTAGGAAAACCTGCTAGATATCACCGATAAATGCTAACATCATGAAACCCTACATTTTAAGGGTTTATGCAATATGAAATAGTAAAACTACTTGTGTATATACCAAAACAATACAGTTTACAAGAACTATGAAAAACGCTTGGAGTATACCGTTATATCACAATTACTGTCCCCTCCTACTCCTCTATTTATTAGCTTAGTGTAAATGTAAGCTACTATAGGTGCAAATTATTCTAAAATGATTGTTATACTTCGATTTGTAGGAAACTCTATATATCACCGATAAATAGCTAATATCAATTGAAAACACTACATTTAATAGGTTTATAGCAATATGATAAGTAAAACTACTTTGTATATTACCATAACGTTACAGTTTACAAGAAACTATGTAAAAAAAACCCTTGCAATATACCGTTCTATCACAATTAATAACCTCTTACTCTTTCTATTTTACTAGCTTAATGTAATGTGCTACTTATAGGTGGCAAATTATTTCTAAAAGAGGATTTTATACGTTCAATTTGTAGGAAAACAGCTATATATCACCGTGATCACTAAGCTGAATATCATGGAAAACAATACATTTTATAGTGTTTTATATAATAGCATCTGATAAGTAAAACTAGTTACTTGTATATTATACAATAACTCTACAGTTTACAAGAACTATGAAAAACGCTTGCAATATACCGTTTATCACAATAAATAACCTCTTACTTCTTCTATTTATTTAGCTTATGTAATGTAAATAACTTAGAGGTGCAAATTATTCTAAAAAAGGATTTTATACTTTAATAGGTAGGAAACAGCTATCTATCATTGATAACTAGGTAAAAATCATTTGAAAACACTACATTTTTATGGGGGGGTTTTTTTTTTTTTTTTTTAAATAAGCATATCATAATAAGTAAACTTATTTATATAGATAATAACGCTACGTTTTACAAGAAACTCTGAAAAAACGCTTGCAATATACCGTTATATCACATTAAATACCTCTTACTCTTCTTTTTATGTAGCTACAGAATTTAATGTTAAGCTACTTATAGGTGCCAATTATTCTAAAAGAGGATTTTCTACTTCAATTTGTAGGAAACAGTTATGTATCTCACTGATAACTAGCTAAAATCATCTGAAAACACTACATTTTATGGCTTATAGCAATATAGTGAACGTAAAACTGACTTGTATATATACATAACGCTACAGTTTAGAAAAACTAATAAAACGCTTGCAATTACCGTTTATTCACAATATATAACCTCTTACTCCTTCTATTTAATAGCATATTGTAATTTAAGCTACTTATAGGTGCAAATTAAATTCTAAAAAGAGGATTTTATACATCAATTTGTAGATGGAAAACAGCTATACTATCACCGATAAATAAGCTAATATCATTGAAAACACTACATTTTATGGGTTTATAAGCAAGTATGATAAGTAAAACTACTTGTATTATACAATACCGCTACAGTTTACAAGAAACAATGAAAAACGCTTGCAATATACCGTTTATATCACAATATAAATAACCTCTACTCTTCTATTTATAGCTTAATGTATGTAAGCTAAGAGGTGTCAAATTATTCGCAAAAAGAGGGGTTTTATACTCAATTTGTAGAAAACAGCTATATATCACCGATAAATTGCTAACATCATTGAATAACACTATTCTTTTAAAGGGTTTATAGCAATATGGATAAGTAAAACTACTGTATATTACAATAACGTCTACAGTTTTAGAAGAAACTATGAAAACGCTTGCATATACGTAATAGTCCCCATAAATATCCTCGTACTCTTCTATTTTAATAGCTTAATGGTAATGTAAGCTACTTATAGGTGCAATTATTCAAAAAAAAAATTATACGTCATTTTTGAGAATAACAGCTAGTATTATCACTGATACTAGCTAAATCATTAAAAACACTACATTTTATGCTTTATAGCAATATATAAGTAAAAACTACTGGTATATATACAATAACGCTAGTACAGTTTACAGACACTATGAAAAACCTTGCAATATTACCGTTATATCAAAATAAATCACTCTTACTCTTCTATTTAATGCTTAATGTAAGTAAGCTACTTATATTTTGCAAAATTATTCTAAAAAAGATTTTATACTTTAATTTGGTAGAAAAACAGCTATATATCACGATAAATAGCTAACATCATTGGAAACCTACATTTTAAGGGTTTAATAGCAATTGATAGTAAAACTACTTGTGTATTACAATAACGCACAGTTTACAAGAACTATGAAAACGCTTGGAATATACCTGTTTATATCACAATTAATTTCCTTCTTACTCCTCTATTTATTACTTAATGTAATGTAAGCTACTTATATTTGCAAATTATTCTAAACAAAGGATTTTATACTTCAATTTGTAGGATAACAGCTATATATCACTGATAACTAGCTAAAATTGTGGAAAACACTACATTTTATGGGTTTATAGCAATATAATAAGTAAAACTACTTGTATATATACAATAACGCTTCAGTTTACAGGAAACTATGAAAAACGCATGCAATATACCGTTATATCACAATAAATAACCTCCTACTCTTCTTTTTAATAGCTTAATGTAATGTAAGCTACTTATAGATGCAAATTATTCTAAAAAGAGGATTTTATACTTCTATTTGTAGGAAAACAGCTATATATCACCGATAAATAGCTAATATCATTGAAAACACTACATTTTATGGGTTTATAGCAATATGATAAGTAAAACTACATGTATATATACAATAACGCTACAGTTTACAAGAAACTATGAAAAACGCTTGCAATATATCGTTATATCACAATAAATAACCTATTACTCTTCTATTTATTAGCTTAATGTAATGTAAGCTTCTTATAGGTGCAAATTATTCTAAAAAGAGGATTTTATACTTCAATTTGAAGGAAAACAGTTATATATCACCGATAAATAGCTAAAATCATTGAAAACACTACATTTTATGGGTTTATAGCAATATGATAAGTAAAACTACTTGTATATATACAATAACGCTACAGTTTAGAAGAAACTATGAAAAACGCTTGCAATATACCGTTATATACCAATATATAACCTCTTACTCTTCTATTTAATAGCTTAATGTAATGTAAGCTACTTATAGGTGCAAATTATTCTAAAAAGAGGATTTTATACTTCAATTTGTAGGAAAACAGCTATATATCACCGATAAATAGCTAATATCATTGAAAACACTACATTTTATGGGTTTATAGCAATATGATAAGTAAAACTACTTTTATATATACAATAACGCTACAGTTTACAAGAAACAATGAAAAACGCTTGCAATATACCGTTATATCACAATAAATAACCTATTACTCTTCTATTTATTAGCTTAATGTAATGTAAGCTTCTTATAGGTGCAAATTATTCTAAAAAGAGGATTTTATACTTCAATTTGTAGGAAAACAGCTATATATCACCGATTAAATAGCTAATATCATTGAAAAACACAACATTTTATGGGTTTATAGCAATATGATAAGTAAAACTACTTGTATATATATACAATAACACTAAGTTTACAAGAAACTATGAAAAACGCTTGCAATATACCGTTATATCACAATAAAAAACCTCGTACTCTTCTATTTAATAGCTTAATGTAATGTAAGCTATTTAAAGGTGCAAATTATTCTAAAAAAAAAGATTTTATAACATCAATTTGTAGGAAAACAGCTATATATCACTGAAAAACTAGCTAAAATCATTGAAAACACAACATTTTATGGCTTTATAGCAATAATATAAGTAAAAACTACTTGTATTTATACAATAACGCTACAGTTTAGAAGAAACTATGAAAAACGCTTGCAATATACCTTATATCAACAATAAATACCTATTACTCTTCTATTTATTAGCTTAATGTAATGTAAGCTTCTTATAGGTGCAAATTAATTCTAAAAAGAGGATTTTATACTTCAATTTTGTAGGAAAACAGCTATATATCACCGATAAATAGCTAATATCATTGAAAAAAACAACATTTTAGGGGTTTTTATAGCAATATGAAAGTAAAACTACTTGTATATATACAATAACGCTACAGTTTACAAGAACTATGAAAAACGCTTGCAATATACCGTATACCCACAATAAAAAAACCTCTTACTCTTCTATTTATAGCTTAATGTAATGTAAGCTACTTATAGGTGCAAATTATTCAAAAAAAAAGGGATTTATACTTCAATTTGTAGGATAACAGCTATTATTCACTGATAACTAGCTAAAATCATTGAAAACACTACATTTTATGGTTTTATAGCAAAATAATAAGTAAAACTACTTGTATATATACAATAACGCTACAGTTTAGAAGAAACTATGAAAAACGCTTGGAATATACCGTTATATCACAATAATTTCCTCTTACTCTTCTTTTATTAGCTTAATGTAAAGTAAGCTTCTTATAGGTGCAAATTATTCTAAAAAATGTTTTTTATACTTCAATTTGTAGGAGAAACAGCTATATATCACCGATAAATAGCTAAATTCATTGAAAACACTACATTTTAGGGGTTTATAGCAATATATAAGTAAAAACTACATGTATATACACAATAACGCTACATTTTTACAAGAAACTATGAAAAACGCTTGAAATATACCGTTATATCACAAAAATTTAAAAACATTACTCTTTATTTATTAGCTTAATTTTAATGTAAGCTTCTTATAGTTGCAAATTATTCTAAAAAGAGGATTTATACTTCAATTTGTAGGAAACAGCTATATATCACTGATAACTAGCTAAAATCATTGAAAATACTACATTTTATGGGTTTAAAAGCAAATAATAAGTAAAACTACTTGTATATAAAACAAAAAACGCTACAGTTTTACAAGAAACTATGAAAAACGCTTGCTATATACCGTTATATCACAATAAATAACCTCGTACTCCTCTATTAATAGCTTAATGTAATGTAAGCTACTTATAGGTGCAAATTATTCTAAAAAAAAGATTTTATACTTCAATTTGTGGGAAATAACAGCTATATATCACTGAAAAACTAGCTAAAATCATTGAAAACACTACATTTTATGGTTTTTATAGCAAAATAATAAGTAAAACTACTTGTATATATACAATAACGCTACAGTTTACAAGAAACTATAAAAAAACGCTTGCTATATACCGTTATATCACAATAAAAAACCTCTTACTCTTTTATTTAATAGCTTAAAGTAATGTAAGCTACTTATATTGCAAATTATTCAAAAAAAAGGATTTTATACCTAAATTTTGTAGGAAAACAGCTATATATCACTGATAACTAGTAAAATCATTGAAAACACTACATTTTAAGGGTTTATAGCAGTATGATAAGTAAAACTACTTGTATATATACAATAACGCTACAGTTTACAAGAAACTTGAAAAAACGCTTGGAATATCCCGTTATATCACAATAAATTTCCTCTTACTCTTCTATTTAATAGCTTAATGTAATGTAAGCTACTTATAGGTGCAAATTATTCTAAAAAAAGGATGGTATACTTCAATTTGTAGGAAAACAGCATATATCACCGAAAAATTAGCTAATATCATTGAAAACACTCCTTTTATGGGTTTATAGCAATATGATAAGTAAATCTACTTGTATTATACAATAACGCTACAGTTTACAAGAAGCTATGAAAAAACGCTTGCAATATACCGTTAATATCACAATAAATAACCTCTTACTCTTCTATTTAATAGCTTAATGTAATGTAAACTATTATAGGTGCAAATTATTCTAAAAAGAGGATTTTATACTTCAATTTGTAGGAAAACAGCTATATATCACTGATAACTAGTTAAATCATTGAAAAACACAACTTTTATGGGTTTATAGCAATATATAAGTAAAACTACTTGTATATATACAATAACGCTACATTTTTACAAGAAACTATGAAAAACGCTTGCAATATACCGTATATCACAATAAATAACCTCTTACTCTTCTATTTAATAGCTTAATGTAATGTAAGCTTACTTATAGTGCAAATTATTCTAAAAAGAGGATTTTATACTCAATTTGTAGGAAAACAGCTATATATCACCGATAAATAGCTAATATCATTGAAAACACACATTTTATGGGTTTATAGCAATATGATAAGTAAAACTACATGTATATATACAATAACGCTACAGTTTACAAGAAACTATGAAAAACCTTGCAATATACCGAAATATCACAATAAATAACCTTTACTCTTCTATTTATTAGCTTAATGTAATGTAAGCTACAAATAGGTGCAAATTATTCAAAAAAAAAAAAAAAAAAAGGATTTTATACTTCAATTTGTAGGAAAACAGCTATATATCACCGTTTAATAGCTAATATCATTGAAAACACAACATTTTATGGGTTATAGCAATATGAAAAAGTAAAAACTACTTGTATATATACAATAACGCTACATTTTTACAAGAAACTATGAAAAACGCTTGCAATATACCGTAAATCACAATAAATAACCTCTTACTCTTCTATTTAATAGCTTAATGTAATGTAAGCTTCTATAGGTGCAAATTATTCTAAAAAGAGGATTTTATACTTCAATTTGAAGGAAAACAGTTATATATCACCGATAATAGCTAATATCATTGAAAACACAACATTTTATGGGTTTATAGCAATATGATAAGTAAAACACTTGTATATATACAATAACGCTACATTTTACAAAAACTATAAAAAAAATTTGAAATATACCGTTATATCACAATAAATAACCTCTTACTCTTCTATTTAATAGCTTAATGTAATGTAAGCTACTTATAGGTGCAAATTATTCTAAAAAAGGATTGTATACTTCAATTTGTAGGAAAACAGCTATATATCACTGTTTACTAGCTAAAATCTTGAAAACACTACATTTTAGGGGTTTATAGCAATATGATAAGTAAAACTACTTGTATATATACAATAACGCTACAGTTTACAAGAAACAATGAAAACGTTTGCAATATACCGTTATACACAATAAATAACCTCTTACTCTTCTATTTAATAGCTTAATGTAATGTAAGCTACTTATATTTGCAAATTATTCTAAAAAAGGTTTTATACTTCAATTGTAGGAAAACAGCTATATATCACTGATAACTAGCTCAAATCATTGAAAACACTACTTTTTAAATGGTTTTAAATAGCAATATAATAAGTAAAACTACTTGTATATATACAATAACGCTACAGTTTAGAAGAAACTATGAAAAACGCTTGCAATAAAACCGTTATATCACAATATTCCTCTTACTCTTCTA
Organism: Chionoecetes opilio; assembly: GCA_016584305.1. Classification (NCBI taxonomy): domain Eukaryota; kingdom Metazoa; phylum Arthropoda; class Malacostraca; order Decapoda; family Majidae; genus Chionoecetes; species Chionoecetes opilio. Next base: position 48,383 of record JACEEZ010000615.1, read on the forward strand.
TTTAATAGCTTAATGTAATGTAAGGTACTTATAGGTGCAAAATTATTCTAAAAAGAGGATTTATACTTCAATTTGTAGAAAAACAGCTATATATAAACCGATAAATAGCTAATACCCTTTGAAAACACTACATTTTATGGGTTTATAGCAATATAATAGGTAAAACTAAATGTATATATACAAAAACGCTACAGATTACAAGAAACAATGAAAAACGCTTGCAATATACCGTTATATCACAATAAAAAACCCTCTTACTCTCTTTTTAAATAGCTTAATGTAATGTAAGCTACTTATATTGCAAATAATTCTAAAAAAAGGATTTTATACTTCAATTTGTAGGAAAACAGCTATATATCACTGATAACTAGCTGAATCATTGAAAACACTACATTTAAGGTTTATAGCATATGATAAGTAAAACTACTTGTATATATACAATAACGCTACAGTTTACAAGAAACTATGAAAAAACGCTTGGAATATACCATTATATCACAATTAATTCCTCTTACTCTTCTATTTATTAGCTTAATGTAATGTAAGCTTCTTATAGGTGCAAATTATTCTAAAAAGAGGATTTTATACTTCAATATTTAGGAAAACAGCTATATATCACCGATAAATAGCTAACATCATTGAAAACACTACATTTTATGGGTTTATAGCAATCTGATAAGTAAAACTACTTGTATATATACAATAACGCTTCAGTTTACAAGAAACTATGAAAAACGCTTGCAATATACCGTTATATCACAATAAATAACCTCTTACTCTTCTATTTAATAGCTTAATGTAATGCAAACTACTTATAGCTGCAAATTATTCTAAAAAGGGGATTTTATACTTCAATTTGTAGGAAAACAGCTATATATCACCGATAAATATCTAATATCATTGAAAACACTACATTTTAGGGGTTTATAGCAATATATTAATTAAAACTAATTGTATATATACAATAACGCTACAGTTTACAAGAAACTATGAAAAACGCTTGCAATATACCGTTATATCACAATAAATTTCCTCTTACTCTTCTATTTATTAGCTTAATGTAATGTAAGCTACTTATAGGTGCAAATTATTCTAAAAAAAGGATGGTATACTTCAATTTGTAGGAAAACAGCTATATATCACTGCTAAATAGCTAATATCATTGAAAATACTACATTTTATGGGTTTATAGCAATATAATAAGTAAAACTACTTGTATATATAGAATATCGCTACAGTTTAGAAGAAACTATGAAAACCGCTTGCAATATACCTTTATATGTCACTAAATAACCTCTTACTCTTCTATTTATTAGCGTAATGTAATGTAAGCTACTTATAGGTGCAAATTTTTCTAAAAAAAGGATTGTATACTTCAATTTGTAGGAAAACAGCTATATATCACCGATAAATAGCTAATATCATTGAAAACACTACATTTTATGGGTTTATAGCAATATGATAAGTAAAACTACATGTATATATACAATAACGCTACAGTTTACAAGAAACTATGAAAAACGCTGGCAATATACCGTTATATCACAATAAATAACCTCTTACTCTTCTATTTATTAGCTTAATGTAATGTAAGCTTCTTATAGGTGCAAATTATTCTAAAAAGAGGATTTTATAATTCAATTTGTAGGAAAACAGCTATATATCACCGATAAATAGCTAATATCAATGAAAACACAACATTTTATGGGTTTATAGCAATATTATAAGTAAAACTATTTGAATATATACAATAACGCTACAGTTTACAAGAAACTATGAAAAACGCTTGCAATATACCGTTATATCACAATAAATAACCTCGTAATCTTCTATTTAATAGCTTAATGTAATGTAAGCTACTTATAGGTGCAAATTATTCTAAAAAAAAGATGTTATACTTCAATTTGTAGGAAAACAGCTATATATCACTGATAACTAGCTAAAATCATTGAAAACACTACATTTTATGGCTTTATAGCAATATGATAAGTAAAACTACTTGTATATATACAATAACGCTACAGTTTACAAGAAACTATGAAAAACGCTTGCAATATTTCGTTAAATCACAATAAATAACCTATTACTCTTCTATTTATTAGCTTAATGTAATGTAAGCTTCTTATAGGTGCCAATCATTCTAAAAAGAGTATTTTATACTTCAATTTGTAGGAAAACAGCTATATATCACCGATAACTAGCTAATATCATTGAAAACACTACATTTTATGGGTTTATAGCAATCTGATAAGTAAAATTACTTGTATATATACAATAACGCTACAGTTTACAAGAAACTATGAAAAACGCTTGCAATATACCGTTATATCACAATAAATAACCTCTTATTCTTCTATTTATTAGCTTAATGTAATGTAAGCTACTTATAGGTGCAAATTATTATAAAAAAAAAAATTATACTTCAAGTTGTAGGATAACAGCTATATATCACTGATAACTAGCTAAAATCATTGAAAACACTACATTTTATGGCTTTATTACAATATAATAAGTAAAACTACTTGTATATAAACAATAACGCTACAGTTTAGAAGAAACTATGAAAAACGCTTGCAATATACCGTTATATCACAATAATTAACCTCTTACTCTTTTATTTAATAGCTTAATGTAATGTAAGCTACTTATATTTGCAAATTATTCTAAAAAAAGGATTTTATACATCAATTTGTAGGAAAACAGCTATATATCACTGATAACTAGCTAAAATCATTGAAAACACTACATTTTATGGGTTTATAGCTATATAATAAGTAAAACTACTTGTATATATACAATAACGCTACAGTTTACAAGAAACTATGAAAAACGCTTGGAATATACCGTTATATCACTATAAATAACCTCTTACTCTTCTATTTATTAGCTTAATGTAATGTAAGCTACTTATAGGTGCAAATTATTCTAAAAAGAGGATTTTATACTTCAATTTGTAGGAAAACAGCTATATATCACTGATAACTAGCTAATATCATTGAAAACACTACATTTTATGGCTTTATAGCAATATAATAAGTAAAACTACTTGTATATATACAATAACGCTACAGTTTAGAAGAAACTATGAAAAACGCTTGTAATATACAGCTTTTTCACAATATATAACCTCTTACTCTTCTATTTAATAGCTTAATGTAATGTAAGCTACTTATAGGTGCAAATTATTCTAAAAAAAGGATTGTATACTTCAATTTGTAGGAAAACAGCTATATATCACTGATAACTAGCTAAAATCATTGAAAACACTACATTTTATGGGTTTATAGCAATATGATAAGTAAAACTACTTGTATATATACAATAACGCTACAGTTTACAAGAAACTATGAAAAACGCTTGCAATATACCGTTATATCACAATAAATAACCTCTTACTCTTCTATTTAATAGCTTAATGTAATGTAAGCTACTTATAGGTGCAAATTATTCTAAAAAGAGGATTTTATACTTCAATATTTAGGAAAACAGCTATATATCACTGATAACTAGCTAAAATCATTGAAAACACTACATTTTATGGTTTTATAGCAATATAATAAGTAAAACTACTTGTATATATACAATAACGCTACAGTTTAGAAGAAACTATGAAAAACGCTTGCAATATACCGTTATATCACAATATATAACCTCTTACTCTTCTATTTAATAGCTTAATGTAATGTAAGCTACTTATAGGTGCAAATTATTCTAAAAAGAGGATTTTATACTTCAATTTGTAGGAAAACAGCTATATATCACTGATAACTAGCTAAAATCAATGGAAACACTACATTTTATGGGTTTATAGCAATATGATAAGTAAAACTACTTGTATATATACAATAAACGCTACAGTTTACAAGAAAACTATGAAAAAACGCTTGCAATATACCGTTATATCACAATCAATAACCTCTTACTCTTCTATTTAAAAGCTTAATGTAATGTAAGCTACTTATATTTGCAAATTATTCTAAAAAAAGGATTTTATACTTAAATTTGTAGGAAAACAGCTATATATCATTGATAACTAGCTAAAATCATTGAAAACACTACATTTTAATGGGTTTATAGCAATATAATAAGTAAAACTACTTGTATATATACAATAACGCTACAGTTTAGAAGAAACTATGAAAAACGCTTGCAATATACCGTTATATCACAATATATAACCTCTTACTCTTCTATTTAATAGCTTAATGTAATGTAAGCTACTTATAGGTGCAAATTATTCTAAAAAGAGGATTTTATACTTCAATTTGTAGGAAAACAGCTATATATCACTGATAACTAGCTAAAATCATTGAAAACAATACATTTTATAGGTTTATAGCAATATGATTAGTAAAACTACTTGTATATATACAATAACGCTACAGTTTACAAGAAACTATGAAAAACGCTTGAAATATACCGTTATATAACAATAAATATCCTATTACTCCTCTATTTATTAGTTTAAATGTAATGTAAGCTTCTTATAGGTGCAAATCATTCTAAAAAGAGGATTTTATACTTAAATTTTGTAGGAAAAACAGCTATATATCACCGATAAATAGCTAATATCATTGAAACACTACATTTTATGGGTTTATAGCAATCTGATAAGAAAAAATTACTTGTATTATACAATAACGCTACAGTTTACAAGAAACTATGAAAAACGCTTGCAATATACCGTTATTTTAAAATAAAAAACCTATTACTTTTCTACTTATTAGTTTAAATGTAATGTAGTTTCTTATGGTGAAAATTATTCTAAAAAGGGATTTTTATAATTAAATTTGTGGAAAACCTATTACACCGATAAATGCTAATTCTTGAAAACAAACTTTTTTATGGTTTTTATAGCTTAATAAGTAAAAAGTTGTATAATACAATACGCTACAGTTTAAAAAAAACTATAAAAAACGCTTGCAATAAACCGTTAATAAAATAAAAAAACCTCGTAATCTTCTTTTTAAATAGCTTAATTAATGTAAGCTACTTATAGTGCAAATTATTCTAAAAAGGTTTTTTATACTTCAATATTTAGGAACAGCTATTTATCACCGAAAAATAGCTTTTCATTAAAAACACTAAAATTTTAGGGGTTTTAGAAATATGATAAGAAAAACTACATGTATAATACAAAAAACGTACAGTTTACAAGAAACTATAAAAAAGCTTAAAATATACCGTTTTTCAAAATAAATAACCTATTACTTTTCTATTTATTAGTTAATGTAATTTAAGCTACTTTGGTGCAAATTTTTCAAAAAAAGAGGGATTTTTTACTTCAATTTTGGAAAAACAGCTTATATAACCGAAAAATAGCTAATTCATTGAAAACACTACATTTTAGGGTTTTTATAGAAATCTGAAAGTAAAACTATTGTTTATACAAAAACGCTACAGTTTACAAAAAAACTATAAAACGCATGAAATATCCTTTATATCCAATAAAAAACCTCTTACTCTTTTTTTTAATAGCTTAATGTAATGAAAGATTTATAGGTGGAAATTATTCAAAAAAGGGGTTTTATACTTAAATTTTGTGGGAAAACAGCTATATTCCTATAACAGCAAAAATCATTGAAAACACTCTTTTTTATGGTTTTATAGAAATATAAAAGAAAACTACTTGTAATATAAAAATCCTACAGTTTAAAAAACTATGAAAAACGCTTGCAATATACCGTTAATCACAATATAAAAGCTCACCTTCTTTTAATAGATTAATGTAATTAAGCTACTTAGGTGCAAATTATTCTAAAAAAGGTTTTATCTTAAAATTTGTAGGAAAACAGCTATTATCACCAAAAATCAAATATCATTAAAAACACTACTTTTTTAGGGGTTTTATAGCAATTGATGTAAAACTACTTGTATATAAAAAAAACGCTACATTTTACAAAAAAAATAAAAAACCTTTGCAATACCGTTTATCAAAAAAATAACCTCGTCCCTTTTCTTTTTAAATAGCTTAAGAAAGTAAGCTACTTATGGGCAATTATTCAAAAAAAAAGGTTTGTATACTTCAATTTTCGAAAACACTATATTTCCTGATAATAGCAAAAATCAATGAAAACCCTCTTTTATGGTTTATAAATATAAAGAAAAACTACTTGTATATAACAAACCTACGTTTCAAGAAACTATAAAAAAACCTTGCAATTACCGTTATAATCAATAAATAACCTCTTACCTTCTATTTAAAGCTAATGAAATTTAAAGCTACTTTATATTTGAAAAATTTATTCTAAAAAGTTTTTTATTTAAAATTTGTAGGAAAAAGCTTATATCATTGATAACTAGCTAAAATCTTTAAAAACTACATTTTAAGGGGTTTATACATATAATAAGTAAAACTATTTGTATTAACTAACGCACAGTTTAGAAAACATAAAAAACGCTTGCTATCCCTTTATTCAAAAATTATAACCTTTTACCTTCTATTTATAGCTTAATGTAAGTAACTACTTATAGGTGCAAATTTTCAAAAAAAGGGGATTTTTACTTAAAATTTGTAGGAAAACGCTATATATCACGATAACTTAAAAAATATTAAAAACACTACTTTTTATGGGTTTTATAAAATATATAGAAAAACTACTGTATAATACAAAAACGCTACAGTTTACAAGAAACTATAAAAAACGCTTGCAAAAACCCGTTATATACAAAAAATATCCTATTACTCCTCTATTTTTTTAGTTTAATGAAATGAAACTTTCTTATGGGTGAAAATCATTCAAAAGAGATTTTATACTTAAAATTGTAGGAAAACGCTATAATCACCGAAAATACTAATTCATTAAAAACACAAATTTTATGGGTTTATAAAATCTGATAAGTAAATTATTTGTTAAAACAATAACGCTACAGTTTACAAAAATAGAAAAACGCTTGCAATATACCGTTATATCAAAATAAAACCTTTTACTCTTCTATTTATTAGCTTAATGAAAGAAAGCTACTTATAGGTGAAAATTATTCAAAAAAAAAGATTTTATACTTAAAGTTGTAGGATAACGCTAGATATCCTGATAACTACAAAAATCATTAAAAAACACTACTTTTTATGCTTTTTTTTGAAATTTAAAAAGTAAACTATTTGTATATATAAATAACGCACAGTTTGAAGAAATTTAAAAACGCTTGCAAAAACCGTTATATCACAATATTACCTCTTACTCTTTTTTTTAATAGTTTAAAGGGAAATGGAAACTTCTTATTTTGCAAATTATAAAAAAAAGGATTTTTACATCAATTTGAGAAACACTATATATCACTGATATTACAAAAATTATTGAAACACTCTTTTTTGGGTTTTTTCTATATAAAAAAGTAAACTACTTTTATATATCAAAAACGCTACTTTTAAAAGAACTTGAAAACGTTTGGAAATCCGTTATATCACTATAAATAACCTCTTACTCTTCTATTTTTACTTAATTAATTAAGCTACTTATAGGTGCTAATTTTTCTAAAAAGGGGTTTTTATACTTCAATTTGTAGGAAAACTTTTATATTCCCGATAATACTATTCATTGAAAACACTACCTTTTATGGTTTAGAGAAATATGAAAAGAAAAACAAATGTATAAACAATAACCTACAGTTTACAAAAAACATGAAAAACGTTTTTCAATAACCGTTAATGAAAATAAAAAACCATTACTTTCTATTTTACTTAATGTAATGAAAACTTTTTTAAAGGTGCAAATTATTCAAAAAAAGGAGGTTTTTTAAAAATTCCCAATTTGTGGGGAAAAAGCTATAATCACCGTAAATAGCAAAATATCTTTAAAAAACACTACTTTTTAAAGGGGTTTTTTAGCTATATAATAAGAAAAACAAATTTTGTATAATACAAAAAACGCTCCCCGTTTACAAAAAACTTTTAAAAAAAACGTTTGGGAAAAATTACCGTTATATCAAAATTAAATTTCCTTTTACTCCTCTATTTTTTAGCTTAATGTAATGAAAGCTATTATGGGTTGAAAATTTAAATTCAAAAAAAATGATTTTTATATTTTAAATTTTTGGGTAGGAAAACAGCTATATATCCCGATAAATAGCAAATTTATCATTGAAAACACACATTTTTGGGTTTTTATAGAAATTATGTTTTTGTAAAACTACTTTTTAAAAACTACTTATAAAATAACGTTACATTTTAAAAAAAACCTATGAAAAACGCTTGCAATATACCGAAAAATTCACAATAAAAAACCTTTTAAACTCTTCTATTTAATAGCTTAATGTAATTTAAGCTATTTATAGGTGAAAATTTTTTTTCTAAAAAGGGATTTTATACTTCAATTTGGGGGAAAAACACTAATTAACCGAAAACAAAGCAAATACATTAAAAACCCCACTACATTTTATGGGTTTATAGCAATCTGATAAGAAAACTACTTGTATTTTATAAAATAACGCTACAGTTTACAAAAAACTATGAAAAAACGCTTGCAATATACCGTTATATCACTATAAATAACCTCTTACTCTTCTATTTAATAGTTTTAAATGTAATGAAAAGCTACTTATAGGTGCAAATTATTCTAAAAAGAGGTTTTTTATATTTCCCAATTTGTGGGAAAACAGCTAATATATCATTTGGATAACTACAAATACCCTTGAAAACCCCACATTTTTTTCTAATGGGCCAATATAAAAAGTAAACTACTTGTATATATACAATAACGCTACATTTTTAAAGGGAAACTAGGAAAAACTTTTTTGTATATCAGTTTTTTCAAAATATATAACCTCTTACTTTTTTCTTTTTAATAGTTTAATGTAATGTAACCCAAACTTATAGGTCAAATTATTCAAAAAAAAGGGTTTTATACTTAAATTTGTAGGAAACGGGAATATATCATGAAAACTACTAAAATCATTAAAAACACTACTTTTATTTTTAAATGGGCAATATGATAAAAAAAACTACTTTTTAATATAAAATAAAGCTCCATTTTTACAAAAAACAATAAAAAAATTCTTGCAAAAATACCTTTTATATAAAATAAAAAACCTTTTACTCTTCTTTTTAAAAGTTTAAATTAAATGTAAATACTTAAGGTGAAAACCCTATTTTTAAAAAAAAATTGTATATTTTCCAGTTTGTGGGAAAACCCGCTAAAATATCACGGATAACTAGGTAAATCATTAAAAACACTATTTTTTTAGGGGTTTAACAATATGATAAGTAAAACTACATGTATAAAACAAAAACCGCTACAGTTTAAAAGAAACTATAAAAAAAGCTTGCAATATACCGTTTTAAACAAAAAATTAACCATTACTCTTCTATTTATTGGGTTTTTAATGAAAATTTAAAGCTATTTTATAGGGCAAATTATTCAAAAAAGAGGATTTTACTTCAATTTTTTGGGAAAACACTAAAATCCCCCGGGGGGAAATAAATATTTAAAATCAGGGGGAAAACACTCCCATTTTATGGGTTTATAGCAATTTTAATAATAAAACTACTTGTTTTATTAAAAACGCTTTTTTTTACAAAAACTTGAAAAACGCTTGAAATATCCCGTTAAAATCACAATAAATAACTTCTTACTCTTCTTTTTATTAGCTTAATGTAATGAAAGCTACTTTATTTGCAAATTATTCTAAAAAAAAGGATTTTATATTTCAATTTGTATTTAAACAGCTATATATCCCTGAAAAACTAGTAAAATCTGAAAACACATTTTAGGGGTTTATAGCAATATAATAAGAAAAACAAATTTGTTATATACAATAACGCAAACATTTTTACAAAAAACTATAAAAACGCTTGCAAAAATACCGTTATACACAAAAAAACCTCTTACTCTTTTTTTTTAATAGTTTAATGAAATTTGTAAGCACTTTAGGGCAAATTTTTTCTAAAAAAAAGGTTTTTTATTTTCTATTTGTGGGAAACGCTTATATCACTGATAACAAAGCAAATCATTGAAAACCCTACTTTTTTTATATTTTTAAATGAAAAAATAATAAAAAAACACTTGTATATATACAAAAAAACCTACTTTTTAAGAAGAAACATGAAAAACGCTTGAAAATATAGGGGGGGGGGGTTATATCCAAAATAAAAACCTCTTACTCTTCTATTTTAATACTTAATGAAAATGAAAACTACTTATAGGTAAATTTTTTCAAAAAAAGAGGTTTTTTATATTTTCCATTTGTAAAAAACAGCTATATATCCCCGAAAAATGCTAATACATTGAAAACACTACATTTTATGGGTTTATAGCATATGATAAGTAAAACTACTTGTTATTATACAATAACGCTACAGTTTACAAAAAACCCCAATGAAAAACGCTTGCAATATACCGTTAAAATCAAAATTAAAAAACCTTTTCCCTCTTCTTTTTTAATATTTTTAATGTAATGAAAACTACTTATTTTTTAAAATTTTTAAAAAAAAAGGATTTTATACTTCAATTTGTGGGAAAAAAACAGCTTTTAAAATCCTGTTTAACTAGCTAAAATCATTAAAAAACACTACTTTTTAAGGGTTTTTATAGCAATTTTTAAAAATTAAAACTAATTGTATATATACAAAAACCGCTACAGTTTCCCAAAAACTTAAAAAACGCTTGCAATAACCGTTAAAATCACAATAATTTCCTCTTACCCCTTCTATTTATTAGCTTAATGTAATGAAAACCCTCTTTAGGTAAAATTAAATTTCTAAAAAAGGAGGGTAAACTTAAATTTTTGTGGGAAAAACACTATAAAATCACTGCTAAATGCTAATATCATTGAAAACACTACTTTTTTGGGGTTTTTTAAAACAATATAAAAAGAAAAAACCCCTATTTGGGTATATATAGAATTTTCGCTCCATTTTTAAAAGAAACTATGAAAACCGGGGGGAAAATATCCCTTTTTATAGGTCACTAAAAAACCTCTTACTCTTCTTTTTAAATTAGCTAATTTTAATTTGTAAGCTCCTTATAGGTGAAAATTTTCAAAAAAAGGATTGAAATCCTTAAATTTTGTAGGAAACAGCTTATACCCACCGTAAATATCAAATATCATTGAAAACACTACATTTTATGGCTTTATAGCAATATGATAAGTAAAACTACTTGTATATATACAATAACGCTACAGTTTACAAGAAACTATGAAAAACGCTTGCAATATACCGTTATATCACAATAAATAACCTCTTACTCTTCTATTTAATAGCTTAATGTAATGTAAGCTACTTATAGGTGCAAATTATTCTAAAAAGAGGATTTTATACATCAATTTGTAGGAAAACAGCTATATATCACCGATAACTAGCTAATATCATTGAAAACACTACATTTTATGGGTTTATAGCAATCTGATAAGTAAAACTACTGGTATATATACAATAAAGCTACAGTTTACAAGAAACTATGAAAAACGCTTGCTATATACCGTTGCTTCTATTTATTAATCTTCTAATGTAAGCTTCTTATAGGAGCAAATCATTCTAAAAAGAGGATTTTATACTTCAATTTGTAGGAAAACAGCTATATATCACCGATAAATAGCTAATATCATTGAAAACACTACATTTTATGGGTTTATAGCAATCTGATAAGTAAAATTACTTATATATATACAATAACGCTACAGTTTACAAGAAACTATGAAAAAAACTTGCAATATACCGTTATATCACAATAAATAACCTCTTATTCTTCTATTTATTAGCTTAATGTAATGTAAGCTACTTATAGGTGCAAATTATTCTAAAAAAAAGATTTTATACTTCAAGTTGTAGGATATAAGCTATATATCACTGATAACTAGCTAAAATCATTGAAAACACTACATTTTATGGCTTTATTACAATATAATAAGTAAAACTACTTGTATATAAACAATAACGCTACAGTTTAGAAGAAACTATGAAAAACGCTTGCAATATACCGTTTATATCACAATAATTAACCTCTTACTCTTTTTATTTAATAGCTTAATGTAATGTAAGCTACTATATTTGCAAATTATTCTAAAAAAAGGACTTTATACATCAATTTGTAGGAAAACAGCTATATATCACTGATAACTAGCTAAAATCATTGAAACACTACATTTTATTGGGTTTATAGCTATATAATAAGTAAAACTACTTGTATATATACAATAACGCTACAGTTTACAAGAAACTATGAAAAACGCTTGGAATATACCGTTATATCACTATAAATAACCTCTTACTCTTCTATTTATTAGCTTAATGTAATGTAAGCTACTTATAGGTGCAAATTATTCTAAAAAGAGGATTTTATACTTCAATTTGTAGGAGAACATCTATATATCACTGATAACTAGCTAAAATCATTGAAAAAACTACATTTTATGTGTTTATAGCTATATAATAAGTAAAACTACTTGTATATATACATAACGCTACAGTTTACAAGAAACTATGAAAAACGCTTGGAATATACCGTTATATCACTATAAATAACCTCTTACTCTTCTATTTATTAGCTTAATGTAATGTAAGCTACTTATAGGTGCAAATTATTCTAAAAAGAGGATTTTATACTTCAATTTGTAGGAAAACAGCTATATATCACTGATAACTAGCTAATATCATTGAAAACACTACATTTTATGGCTTTATAACAATATAATAATTAAAACTACTTGTATATATACAATAACGCTACAGTTTAGAAGAAATTATGAAAAACGCTTGTAATATACAGCTTTTTCACAATATATAACCTCTTACTCTTCTATTTAATAGCTTAATGTAATGTAAGCTACTTATAGGTGCAAATTATTCTAAAAAAAAGGATTGTATACTTCAATTTGTAGGAAAACAGCTATATATCACTGATAACTAGCTAAAATCATTGAAAACACTACATTTTATGGGTTTATAGCAATATGATAAGTAAAACTACTTGTATATATACAATAACGCTACAGTTTACAAGAAACTATGAAAAACGCTTGCAATATACCGTTATATCACAATAAATAACCTCTTACTCTTCTATTTAATAGCTTAATGTAATGTAAGCTACTTATAGCTGCAAATTATTCTAAAAAGAGGATTTTATACTTCAATTTGTAGGAAAACAGCTATATATCACCGATAAATATCTAATATCATTGAAAACACTACATTTTAAGGGTTTATAGCAATATAATAATTAAAACTAATTGTATATATACAATAACGCTGCAGTTTATAAGAAACTATGAAAAACGCTTGCAATATACCGTTATATCACAATAAATTTCCTCCTACTCTTCTATTTATTAGCTTAATGTAATGTAAGCTACTTATAGGTGCAAATTATTCTAAAAAAAGGATGGTATACTTCAATTTGTAGGAAAACAGCTATATATCACTGCTAAATAGCTAATATCATTGAAAACACTACATTTTATGGGTTTATAGCAATATAATAAGTAAAACTACTTGTATATATAGAATATCGCTACAGTTTAGAAGAAACTATGAAAACCGCAGGCAATATACCTTTATATGTCACTAAATAACCTCTTACTCTTCTATTTATTAGCTTAATGTAATGTAAGCTACTTATAGGTGCAAATTATTCTAAAAAGAGGATTTTATACTTCAATTTGTAGGAAAACAGCTATATATCACCGATAAATAGCTAATATCATTGAAAACACTACATTTTATGGGTTTATAGCAATATGATAAGTAAAACTACATGTATATATACAATAACGCTACATATTACAAGAAACTATGAAAAACGCTTGCAATATACCGTTATATAACAATAATATCCTATTACTCCTCTATTTATTAGCTTAATGTAATGTAAGCTCTTATAGGTGCAAATCATTCTAAAAAGAGGATTTTATACTTCAATTTGTAGGAAAACAGCTATATATCACCGATAAATAGCTAATATCATTGAAAACACTACATTTTATGGGTTTATAGCAATATGATAAGTAAAATACTTGTATATATACAATAACGCTACAGTTTACAAGAACTATGAAAAACGCTTGCAATATACCGTTATATCACAATAAATAACCTTTACTCTTCTATTTATTAGCTTAATGTAATGTAAGCTACTTATAGGTGCAAATATTCTAAAAAAAATTTTATACTTCAAGTTGTAGGATAACAGCTAGATATTACTGATAACTAGCTAAAATCATTGAAAACACTACATTTTATGGCTTTATATGCAATTATAAGTAAAACTACTTGTATATATACAATAACGCTACAGTTTAGAAGAAACTATGAAAAACGCTTGCAATATACCGTTATATCACAATAATTAACCTCTTACTCTTTTATTTAATAGCTTAATGTAATGTAAGCTACTTATATTTGCAAATTATTATAAAAAAAGGATTTTATACATCAATTTGTAGGAAAACAGCTATATATAACTGATAACTAGCTAAAATTATTGAAAACACTACATTTTATGGGTTTATTTCTATATAATAAGTAAAACTACTTGTATATATACAATAACGCTACAGTTTACAAGAAACTATGAAAAACGCTTGGAATATACCGTTATATCACTATAAATAACCTCTTACTCTTCTATTTATTAGCTTAATGTAATGTAAGCTACTTATAGGTGCAAATTATTCTAAAAAGAGGATTTTATACTTCAATTTGTAGGAAAACAGCTATATATCACCGATAAATAGCTAATATCATTGAAAACACTACCTTTTATGGGTTTATAGCAATATGATAAGTAAAACTAAATGTATATATACAATAACGCTACAGTTTACAAGAAACTATGAAAAACGCTTGCAATATACCGTTATATGACAATAAATAACCTATTACTCTTCTACTTATTAGCTTAATGTTATGTAAGCTTCTTATAGGTGCAAATTATTCTAAAAAGAGGATTTTATAATTCAATTTGTAGGAAAACAGCTATATATCACCGATAAATAGCTAATATCATTGAAAACACAACATTTTATGGGTTTATAGCTATATAATAAGTAAAACTAGTTGTATATATACAATAACGCTACAGTTTACAAGAAACTATGAAAAACGCTTGCAATAAACCGTTATATCACAATAAATAACCTCGTAATCTTCTATTTAATAGCTTAATGTAATGTAAGCTACTTATAGGTGCAAATTATTCTAAAAAGAGGATTTTATACTTCAATATTTAGGAAAACAGCTATTTATCACCGATAAATAGCTATTATCATTGAAAACACTACATTTTATGGGTTTATAGCAATATGATAAGTAAAACTACATGTATATATACAATAACGCTACAGTTTACAAGAAACTATGAAAAAAGCTTGCAATATACCGTTATATCACAATAAATAACCTATTACTCTTCTATTTATTAGCTTAATGTAATTTAAGCTACTTATAGGTGCAAATTATTCTAAAAAGAGGATTTTATACTTCAATATTTAGGAAAACAGCTATATATCACCGATAAATAGCTAATATCATTGAAAACAATACATTTTATGGGTTTATAGCAATCTGATAAGTAAAACTACTTGTATATATACAATAACGCTACAGTTTACTAGAAACTATGAAAAACGCATGCAATATACCGTTATATCACAATAAATAACCTCTTACTCTTCTTTTTAATAGCTTAATGTAATGTAAGCTACTTATAGGTGGAAATTATTCTAAAAAGAGGATTTTATACTTCAATTTGTAGGAAAACAGCTATATATCACTGATAACTAGCTAAAATCATTGAAAACACTACATTTTATGGGTTTATAGCAATATGATAAGTAAAACTACTTGTATATATACAATAACGCTACAGTTTACAAGAAACTATGAAAAACGCTTGCAATATACCGTTATTTCACAATCAATAACCTCTTACTCTTCTATTTAAAAGCTTAATGTAATTTAAGCTACTTATATTTGCAAATTATTCTAAAAAAAGGATTTTATACTTAAATTTGTAGGAAACTAGCTATATATCATTGATAACTAGCTAAAATCATTGAAAACCCTACATTTTAATGGGTTTATAGCAATATAATAAGTTAAAAACTACTCGTATAATACAATTAACGCTTACAGTTTAGAAGAAACTATGAAAAACGCTTGCAATATAACCGTTATATCACAATATATAACCTCTATACTCTTCTATTTACTAGCTTATGTAAGTAAGATATTATAGGTGCAAAATTATTCTACAAAGAGGATTTATACTTCAATTTGTAGGGAAAACAGCTATATATCAATGATAACTAGCTAAAAATCATTGGAAAACAATACATTTTATAGTTTATTAGCAATATGATAAGTAAAACTACTTGTATATATACAATAACATTATAGTTTACAAGAAAACAATGAAAAAACGCTTGCAATATACCGTTATGATCACAATAGAAACCTCTGACTCTTATTTAATAGCTTAATGTAATGTAAGCTACTTATAGGGCAAATTATCTAAAAGAGGATTTTATACTTCTAAATTTGTAGGAAACAGAAAAATATATATCACGATAAATAGCTAATATCATGAAAACACTACATTTTTATGGGGTTTATCGCAATATGATAAGTAAAACTACATGTAATATATACAAAACCTACAGTTTACAAGAAACTATGAACAACGCTTGCAATATACCGTTATATAAACAATAAATATCCTATTACTCCTCTATTTATAGGTTAATGTAATGTAAGCTTCTTATAGGTGCAAATCATTCTAAAAAGAGGATTTTTTATACTTCAATTGTAGGAAAAAGCATTATCACCGAGAAATAGCTAATATCATTGAAAAACACTACATTTTAGGTGGATGATAGCAATCTGATAAGTAAAAAACTTCGTATATATAACAATAACGCTACAGTTTACAAGAAACTATGAAAAACGCTTTGCAATATACCGTTATATCACAATAAATAGCCTCCTTAATCTTCTATTTATTAGCAATGAATGGAAGCTACTATAGGTGCAATTATTCTAAAAAAAAAGATTTTATACTTCAAGTTGTAGGATAACAGCTAGATATCACGATAACTAGCTAAATCATTAAACACTACATTTTATGGCTTTATTGCAATATAATAAGTAAACTACTTGTATATATTTTTTTTTTTTTTTTAAAAACAAAAATAAACGCTACAGGTTAGAAGAAAACTATGGAAAAACGCTTGCAATATACCTTATATCACAATAATTAAGCTCTTACTCTTTTATTTAATAGCTTAATGTAATGTAAGCTACTTATATTTGCAAATTATATAAAAACAAGGAATTCTACATCAATTTGTAGGAAAAACAGCTATATATCACTGATACTAGCTAAAATTATTGAAAACACTACATTTGTTATGGGGTTATTTCTATATAATAAGTAAAATACTTGTCTATATACAATAACGCTACAGTTACAAGAAACTATGAAAAACGCTTGGAATATACCGTTTTTAATCACACTATAAATAACCTCTTACTTATATTATTAGCTTATGTAAATGTAAGCCTGCTTATAGGTGCAAATTATTCTAAAAAGAGGATTTTATACTTCAATTTGTAGGAGAAAACAGCTAATATATCACCGATAAATAGCTATAGCATTAAAAACATACTTTTATGGTTTAGAGCAATATGATAAGTAAACTAAATGTATATATACATAAACGCTACAGTTTACAAGAAACTATGAAAAAACGCTTGCAATATACCGTTATATGACAATAAATAACCTATTTACTCTTCTACTTATTAGCTTAAGTAATGTAAGCTTTTATAAGGGCAAATTATTCAAAAAGAGGATTTTATAATTCAATTTGTAGGAAACAGTATATATCCACCGATAAATAAGCTAATATCATTGAAAACACAACATTTTATGGGGTTATAGCTATATAATAAGTAAAATAGTTGTATATATACAATAACGCTACAGTTTACAAGAAACTATGAAAACGCTTGCAATAAACCGTATATCACCAATAAATAACCTCGTAATCTTCTATTTATAGCTTAATGTAATGTAAGCTACCTTATAGGTCAAATTTTCTAAAAAACGATGTTACCCTTTAATTTGAAGGAAAACAGCTATATATCACCTATAAATAGCTTAAAATCATTGAAAAACAATACATTTATGGCTTTATAGCAATAATATAAGTAAAACACTGTATTTATACAATAACGTACAGTTTTAGAAGAAACTATGAAAAAAGCTTGCCAATATACGTATATACAAATAAAATAACCTTTACTCTGCTATTTAAATAAGCTTTAATGTAATGTAAGCTACTTATAGGTGCAAAATTATTCTAACAAGAGGATTTTATACTTCATTTGTAGGCAAACAGCTATATATCACCGATAAATAGCTAATATCATTGATAAACTACATTGATGGGTTTATAGCAATGATGATAAGTAAAAACTACTTGTATATATACATTATTAACGCTACAGTTTAAAAGAAACAATGAACAAACGCTTGCCAAATATTACCGTTATATCACAATAAATAACCTCTTACTCTTCTATTTAATGGCTTAATGTAATGTAAGCTACTTAATTTGCAAATATCTAAAAAAAAGGATTTATACTTTCATTTGTAGGAAAACAAGCTATATATATCTGATAACTAGCTAAATCATTGAAAACACACATTTTATGGGTTGTATAGCAATATAATAAGTAAAACTACTTTGTATATATACAAATAAACGCTACAGGTTACAAGAAAACTATGAAAAACTGCTTGCAATATATGTTAATCACAATAACATAACCTATTACTCTGCTATTTAATAGCTTAATGTAAGTAAGCGACTTATCAGGTGCAAATTATTCTAAAAAGAGGATTTTATACTTCAATTGTAGGATAAAAGCTATTATCCCCCCCCCCCGATAAATAGCTAACCTCATGTGAAAACACTACAATTTTAAGGGTTTATAGCAAACTATGATAACGTTAAAACTACTGTAATATACAATAACGCTACAGTTTACAAGAAATTATGAAAAACGCTTGGAATATACGTTATATAACAATTAATTCCTCTTACTCCTCTAGTTTATTAGCTTAATGTTAAGTAAGCTACTTATAGGTGAAAATTATTCTAAAACATTATTGTATAACTCAATTTGTTGGAAAACAGCTTATATATCACCGATAATAGTAATACATTGAAACACTACATTTATAGGTTATAGCATTATGATTATGTAAAACTACTTGTATATATACAAATAACGTTACAGTTTACAAGAAACTATGAAAAAACGCTTTGCACTATACCGGTATATCACAATAAATAACCTCTTACTCTTCGATTTAATAGCCTTATGTAATGTAATGCTACTTATAGGTGCAATTATTCTAAAAAGAGGAATCTTATACTTCAATTTGTAGGAAAACAGATATATATAACCGATAACTAGCTAAATCATTGAAAACACTACATTTTATGGGTTTATAGCAATCTGATAAGTAAAAATACTTGTATATATACAATAACGCTACAGTTTACAAGAAAATATGTAAACGCTTGCAATCTACGTTATATCACTTATAAATAACCTCTTACTCTTCTATTTATAGCTTAATGTAATGTAAGCTACTTATAGGTGCAAATTATTCTAAAAAGAGGATTTTATACGTCAATTTGTAGGAAAACAGCTATATATCATGATAACTAGCTAATACATTGTGAAAACACTACATTTTATGGCTTTATAGCATATAATAAGTAAAAATACTTGTATAATACAATAAACGCTACAGTTTAGAGAAACTATGAAAAAACGTTTGTTAATATACAGCTTTTTCACAATATAGAACCTCTTACTCCTTCTATGTATAGCAATGTAATGTAAGCTACTTAAGGTGCAAAAATATTCTAAAAAAGGATTGATACTTCAAGTTGTAGGAAAACAGTATATATCACTGATAACTAGCTAAAATCATTGAAAACACTACATTTTATGGGTTTATAGCAATCTGATAAGTAAAACTACTTGTATATATACAATAACGCTTCAGTTTACAAGAAACTATGAAAAACGCTTGCAATATACCGTTATATCACAATGAATAACTTCTTACTCTTCTATTTATTAGCTTAATGTAATGTAAGCTACTTATATTTGCAAATTATTCTAAAAAAAGGATTTTATACTTCAATTTGTAGGAAAACAGCTATATATCACTGATAACTAGCTAAAATCATTGAAAACACTACATTTTATGGGTTTATAGCAATATGATAAGTAAAACTACTTGTATATATACAATAACGCTACAGTTTACAAGAAACAATGAAAAACGCTTGCAATATACCGTTATATCACAATAAATAACCTCTTACTCTTCTATTTAATAGTTTAATGTAATGTAAGCTACTTATATTTGCAAATTATTCTAAAAAAAGGATTTTATACTTCAATTTGTAGGAAAACAGCTATATATCACTGATAACTAGCTAAAATCATTGAAAACACTACATTTTATGGGTTTATAGCAATATAATAAGTAAAACTACTTGTATATATACAATAACGCTACATTTTGAAGAACTATGAAAAACGCTTGCAATATACCGTTATATCACAATAAATAACCTCTACTCTTCTATTTAATAGCTTATGTAATGTAAGCTACTTATAGCTGCAAATTATTCTAAAAAGAGGATTTTATACATAAATTTTGTAGGAAAACAGCTATATATCACCGATAAATATCTAATATCATTGAAAACACTACATTTAAGGGTTTATAGCAATATAATAATTAAAACTAATTGTATATATACAATAACGCTACAGTTTACAAGAAACTATGAAAAACGCTTGCAATATACCGTTATATCACAATAAATTTCCTCTTACTCTTCTATTTATTAGCTTAATGTAATGTAAGCTACTTATAGGTGCAAATTATTCTAAAAAAAGGATGGTATACTTCAATTTGTAGGAAAACAGCTATATATCACTGCTAAATAGCAAATATCATTGAAAACACTACATTTTATGGTTATAGCAATATAATAAGTAAAACTACTTGTATTTTATACAATAACGCTACAGTTTACAAGAAACTATGAAAAACGCTTGCAATATACCTTTATATGTCACTAAATAACCTCTTACTCTTCTATTTATTTGCGTAATGTAATGTAAGCTACTTATAGGTGCAAATTATTCTAAAAAAAGGATTGAATACTTCAATTTGTAGGAAAACAGCTATATATCACCGATAAATAGCTAATATCATTGAAAACACTACCTTTTATTGGTTTAGAGCATAGATAAGTAAACTAAATGTATATATACAATAACGCTACAGTTTAAAAGGGAAAACTATGAAAAACGCTTGCAATATACCGTTATATGACCATAAAATAACCTATTACTCTGCTACTTTTTAGCTTAATGTAATGTAAGCTTCTTATAGGTGCAAATTATTCTAAAAAGAGGATTTCATAATGCAATTTGTAGGAAAACAGCTATATATCACCGATAAATAGCTAATATCAATGAAAACACTACATTTTATGGGTTTATAGCAATATTATAAGTAAAAAGTATTTGTAATATACAATAACGCTACAGTTTACAAGAAACTATGAAAACGCTTGCAATATACCGTTATATCACAATAAATAACCTCGTAATCTTCTATTTAATAGCTTAATGTAATGTAAGCTACTTATAGGTGCAAATTATTCTAAAAAAAAGATGTTTATACTTCATTTGTAGGAAAACAGCTATTTTTACTGATAACTAGCTAAAATCATTGAAAACACTACATTTATGGCTTTATAGCAATATGATAAGTAAAACTACTTGTATATATACAATAACGCTACAGTTTACAAGAAACTATGAAAAACGCTTGCAATATACCGTTATATCACAATAAATAACCTCTTACTCTTCTATTTAAATAGCTTAATGTAATGTAAGCTACTTATAGTGCAAATTATCTAAAAAGAGGACTTTATACATCAATTTGTAGGAAAACAGCTATATATCACTGATAACTAGCTAAAATCATTGAAAACACTACATTTTATGGGTTTATAGCTATATAATAAGTAAAACTACTTGTATATATACAATAACGCTACAGTTTACAAGAAACTATGAAAAACGCTTGGAATATACCGTTATATCACTATAAATAACCTCTTACTCTTCTATTTATTAGCTTAATGTAATGTAAGCTACTTATAGGTGCAAATTATTCTAAAAAGAGGATTTTATACTTCAATTTGTAGGAGAACATCTATATATCACTGATAACTAGCTAAAATCATTGAAAACACTACATTTTATGTGTTTATAGCTATATAATAAGTAAAACTACTTGTATATATACAATAACGCTACAGTTTACAAGAAACTATGAAAAACGCTTGGAATATACCGTTATATCACTATAAATAACCTCTTACTCTTTTATTTATTAGCTTAATGTAATGTAAGCTACTTATAGGTGCAAATTATCCTAAAAAGAGGATTTTATACTTCAATTTGTAGGAAAACACCTATATATCACTGATAACTAGCTAATATCATTGAAAACACTACATTTTATGGCTTTATAGCAATATAATAATTAAAACTACTTGTATATATACAATAACGCTACAGTTTAGAAGAAATTATGAAAAACGCTTGTAATATACAGCTTTTCACAATATATAACCTCTTACTCTTCTATTTAATAGCTTAATGTAATGTAAGCTACTTATAGGTGCAAATTATTCTAAAAAAAGGATTGTATACTTCAATTTGTAGGAAAACAGCTATATATCACTGATAACTAGCTAAAATCATTGAAAACACTACATTTTATGGGTTTATAGCAATATGATAAGTAAAACTACTTGTATATATACAATAACGCTACAGTTTACAAGAAACTATGAAAAACGCTTGCAATATACCGTTATATAACAATAAAATCCTATTATCCTCTATTTATTAGCTTAATGTAATGTAAGCTTCTATAGGTGCAAATCATTCTAAAAAGAGGATTTTATACTTCAATTTGTAGGAAAACAGCTATATATCACCGATAAATAGCTAATATCATTGAAAACACTACATTTTATGGGTTTATAGCAATCTGATAAGTAAAATTACTTGTATATATACAATAACGCTACAGTTTACAAGAAACTATGAAAAACGCTTGCAATATACCGTTATATCACAATAAATAGCCTCTTACTCTTCTATTTATTAGCTTAATGTAATGTAAGCTACTTATAGGTGCAAATTATTCTAAAAAAAAGATTTTATACTTCAAGTTGTAGGAAAACAGCTATATATCACTGATAACTAGCTAAAATTATTGAAAACACTACATTTTATGGGTTTATTTCTATATAATAAGTAAAACTACTTGTATATATACAATAACGCTACAGTTTACAAGAAACTATGAAAAACGCTTGGAATATACCGTTATATCACTATAAATAACCTCTTACTCTTCTATTTATTAGCTTAATGTAATGTAAGCTACTTATAGGTGCAAATTATTCTAAAAAGAGGATTTTATACTTCAATTTGTAGGAAAACAGCTATATATCACCGATTAATAGCTAATATCATTGAAAACACTACCTTTTATGGGTTTAGAGCAATATGATAAGTAAAACTAAATGTATATATACAATAACGCTACAGTTTACAAGAAACTATGAAAAACGCTTGCAATATACCGTTATATGACAATAAATAACCTATTACTCTTCTACTTATTAGCTTAATGTAATGTAAGCTTCTTATAGGTGCAAATTATTCTAAAAAGAGGATTTTATAATTCAATTTGTAGGAAAACAGCTATATATAACCGATAACTAGCTAATATCATTGAAAACACTACATTTTATGGGTTTATAGCAATCTGATAAGTAAAACTACTTGTATATATACAATAACGCTACAGTTTACAAGAAACTATGTAAAACGCTTGCAATATACCGTTATATCACTATAAATAACCTCTTACTCTTCTACTTATTAGCTTAATGTAATGTAAGCTTCTTATAGGTGCAAATTATTCTAAAAAGAGGATTTTATAATTCAATTTGTAGGAAAACAGCTATATATAACCGATAACTAGCTAATATATTGAAAACACTACATTTTATGGGTTTATATAGCAATCTGATAAGTAAAACTACTTGTATATATACAATAACGCTTACAGTTTACAAGAAACTATGTAAAACGCTTGCAATATACCGTTATATCACTATAATAACCTCTTATCTTCTATTTAATAGCTTAATGTAATGTAAGCTACTTTTAGGTGCAAATTATCTAAAAAAGAGGATTTTATACTTCAATTTGTAGGAAAACAGCTATATATCACTGATAACTAGCTAATATCATTGAAAACACTACATTTTATGGCTTTATAGCAATATAATAAGTAAAACTACTTGTATATATACAATAACGCTACAGTTTAGAAGAAACTATGAAAAACGTTTGTAATATACAGCTTTTTCACAATATATAACCTCTTACTCTTCTATTTAATAGCTTAATGTAATGTAAGCTACTTATAGGTGCAAATTATTCTAAAAAAAGGATTGTATACTTCAATTTGTAGGAAAACAGCTATATATCCCTGATAACTAGCTAAAATCATTGAAAACACTACATTTTATGGGTTTATAGCAATATGATAAGTAAAACTACTTGTATATATACAATAAAGCTACAGTTTACAAGAAACAATGAAAAATGCTTGCAATATACCGTTATATCACAATAAATAACCTCTTACTCTTCTATTTATAAGCTTAATGTAATGTAAGATACTTATAGGTGCAAACTATTCTATAAAAAAGATTGTATACTTCAGTTTGTAGGAAAACAGCTATATATCACTGATAACTAGGTAAAATCATTGAAAACACTATATTTTATGGGTTTATAGCAATATGATAAGTAAAACTACATGTATATATACAATAACGCTACAGTTTACAAGAAACTATGAAAAAAGCTTGCAATATACCGTTATATCACAATAAATAACCTATTACTCTTCTATTTATTAGCTTAATGTAATTTAAGCTACTTATAGGTGCAAATTATTCTAAAAAGAGGATTTTATACTTCAATATTTAGGAAAACAGCTATATATCACCGATAAATAGCTAAAATCATTGAAAACACTACATTTTATGGGTTTATAGCAATCTGATAAGTAAAACTACTTGTATATATACAATAACGCTTCAGTTTACAAGAAACTATGAAAAACGCTTGCAATATACCGTTATATCACAATGAATAACTTCTTACTCTTCTATTTATTAGCCTAATGTAATGTAAGCTACTTATATTTGCAAATTATTCTAAAAAAAGGATTTTATACTTCAATTTGTAGGTAAACAGCTATATATCACTGATAACTAGGTAAAATCATTGAAAACACTATATTTTATGGGTTTATAGCAATATAATAAGTAAAACTACTTGTATATATACAATAACGCTACAGTTTACAAGAAACTATGAAAAACGCTTGCAATATACCGTTATATCACAATAAATAACCTCTTACTCTTCTATTTAATAGCTTAATGTAATGTAAGCTACTTATAGGTGAAAATTATTCTAAAAAGAGGATTTTATACTTCAATTTGTAGGAAAACAGCTATATATCACCGATAAATAGCTAATATCATTGAAAACACTACATTTTATGGGTTTATAGCAATATAATAAGTAAAACTACTTGTATATATACAATAACGCTACAGTTTACAAGAAACTATGAAAAACGCATGCAATATACCGTATATCACAATAAATAACCTCTTACTCTTCTTTTTAATAGCTTAATGTAATGTAAGCTACTTATAGGTGCAAATTATTCTAAAAAGAGGATTTTATACTTCAATTTGTGGGAAAACAGCTATATATCACTGATAACTAGCTAAAATCATTGAAAACACTACATTTTATGGCTTTATAGCAATATAATAAGTATAACTACTTGTATATATACAATAACGCTACAGTTTAGAAGAAACTATGAAAAACGCTTGCAATATACCGTTATATCACAATATATAACCTCTTACTCTTCTATTTAATAGCTTAATGTAATGTAAGCTACTTATAGGTGCAAATTATTCTAAAAAGAGGATTTTATACTTCAATTTGTAGGAAAACAGCTATATATCACCGATAAATAGCTAATATCATTGAAAACACTACATTTTATGGGTTTATAGCAATATGATAAGTAAAATTACTTGTATATATACAATAACGCTACAGTTTACAAGAAACAATGAAAAACGCTTGCAATATACCGTTATATCACAATAAATAACCTCGTACTCTTCTTTTATTAGCTTAATGTAATGTAATACTTATAGGTGCAAATTATTCTAAAAAAGGATTTATACTTAATGTAGGAAAAAGCTATATATCATTGATAACTAGGTAAAATATTGAAAACTACATTTTATGGGTTTATAGCAATATAAAGTAAACTACTGTATATATACAATAACGCACAGTTAAAGAAACTATGAAAACGCTTGCATATACCGTTATATCCAATAAATAACCTTTACTCTTCTATTTATAGCTTAATGTAATGTAAGCTCTTATAGGTGCAAATTATTTAAAAGAGGATTTTATACTCAATTTGTAGGAAAACAGCTATATATCACGAAAAAACAAAAGTAATATATTGAAAACACTACATTTTATGGGTTTTAGCATTGATAAGTAAAACTACTTGTATATATACAATAACGCTAGTTTAAAGAACTATGAAAAACGCTTGCATATACCGTTATATCACATAAATAACCTTTCTCTTCTATTTATTAGCTTAATGTAATGTAAGCTCTTATAGGTGCAAATTATCTAAAAAGGATTTTACTTCAATTTAGGAAACAGCTATTATCACCGATAAATAGCTAAATCATTGAAACACACATTTTATGGGTTATAGCAATTGATAAGTAAAACTACTGTAATATACAATAACGCTACAGTTTAAAGAAACTATGAAAAACGCTTGCAATATACGTTATATCACAATAAATAACCTCTTACTCTGCTATTTATAGCTTAATGTAATGTAAGTACTTATAGTGCAAATTATTCTAAAAAGGATTTATACTTCAATTTGTAGGAAAAGCTATATATCACGATAATAGTAAATCATTGAAAACACTACATTTATGGGTTTATAGCAATATGATAAGTAAAACTACTTGTATATATACAATAACGCTACAGTTTACAAGAAACTATGAAAAACGCTTGCAATATACCGTTATATCACAATAAATAACCTCTTACTCTTCTATTTAATGGCTTAATGTAATGTAAGCTACTTATATTTGCAAATTATTCTAAAAAAAGGATTTTATACTTCAATTTGTAGGAAAACAGCTATATATCTGATAACTAGCTAAAATCATTGAAAACACTACATTTTATGGGTTTATAGCAATATAATAAGTAAAACTACTTGTATATATACAATAACGCTACAGTTTACAAGAAACTATGAAAAACGCTTGCAATATACCGTTATATCACAATAAATAACCTCTTACTCTTCTATTTAATAGCTTAATGTAATGTAAGCTACTTATAGGTGCAAATTATTCTAAAAAGAGGATTTTATACTTCAATTTGTAGGAAAACAGCTATATATCACCGATAAATAGCTAATATCATTGAAAAC
This sequence comes from Chionoecetes opilio, assembly GCA_016584305.1. NCBI lineage: Eukaryota > Metazoa > Arthropoda > Malacostraca > Decapoda > Majidae > Chionoecetes > Chionoecetes opilio. The sequence goes on from JACEEZ010000615.1 coordinate 76,111, forward strand.
ACTACATTTTATGGGTTTATAGCAATATGATAAGTAAAACTACTTGTATATATACAATAACGCTACAGTTTACAAGAAACTATGAAAAACGCTTGGCAATATACCGTTATATCACAATAATATCCTCTTACTCTCTATTTATTAGCTAATGTAATGTAAGCTACTTATAGGTGCAAATTATTCTAAAAAAAGGATTTATACTTCAATTTGTAGGAAAACAGCTATATATCACTGATAACTAGCTAAATCATTGAAAACACTACATTTATAGGGTTTATAGCATTATGATAAGTAAAACTACTTGTATATATGCAATAACGTACAGTTTACAAGAAACTATGAAAAAACGCTTGCAATATACCGTTATATCACAATAAATAACCTCTTACTCTTCTATTTAATAGCTTAATGTAATGTAAGCTACTTATAGGTGCAAATTATTCTAAAAAGAGGATTTTATACTTCAATTTGTAGGAAAACAGCTATATATCACCGATAACTAGCTAATATCATGAAACACTACATTTTATGGTTTATAGCAATCTGATAAGTAAACTACTTGTATATATACAATAACGCTACAGTTTACAAGAAACTATGAAAAACGCTTGCAATATACCGTTATATCACTATAAATAACCTCTTACTCTTCTATTTAAATAGCTTAATGTAATGTAAGCTACTTTAGGTGCAAATTATTCTAAAAAGAGGATTTTAATACTTCAATTTGTAGGAAAAAACAGCTATATATCCCCTGATAAATAGCTAATATCATTGAAAAAACACATTTTATGGTTTATAGCAATATGATAAGAAAAACTACTGTATATATACAATAACGCTACAGTTTAGAAGAAACTATGAAAACGCTTTTAATATACACTTTTTCACAAAAATATAACCTCTTACTCTCTATTTAATAGCTTAATGTAATGTAAGCTACTTATAGGTGCAAATTATTCTAAAAAAAGGATTGTATACTTCAATTTGTAGAAAACAGCTATATATCACCTGATAACTAGCTAAAATCATTGAAAACACTACATTTTATGGGTTTATAGCAATATGATAAGTAAAACTACTTGTATATATACAATAAAGCTACAGTTTACAAGAAACAATGAAAAATGCTTGCAATATACCGTTATATCACAATAAATAACCTCTTACTCTTCTATTTATAAGCTTAATGTAATGTAAATACTTATAGGTGCAAACTATTCTATAAAAAAGATTGTATACTTCAAGTTTGTAGGAAAACCCTATATATCATGATAACTAGGTAAAATCATTGAAAACACTATATTTTATGGTTTTATAGCAATATGATAGTAAAACTACATGTATATATACATAACGCTACAGTTTACAAGAAAACTATGAAAAAGCTTGCAATATACCGTTATATCACAATAAATAACCTATTACTCTTCTATTTATTAGCTTAATGTAATTTAAGCTACTTATAGGTGCAAATTATTCTAAAAAGAGGATTTTATACTTCAATATTTAGGAAAACAGCTATATATCACCGATAAATAGCTAAATCATGAAAACACTACATTTATGGGTTTATAGCAATCTGATAAGTAAAAACTACTTGTATATATACAAACGCTCAGTTTACAAGAAACTATGAAAAACGCTTGCAATATACCGTTATATCACAATGAATAACTTCTTACTCTTCTATTTATTAGCTAATGTAATGTAAGCTACTTATATTTGCAAATTATTCTAAAAAAAGGATTTTATACTTCAATTTGTAGGTAAAACAGCTATATATCACGATAAACTAGCTAAATCATTGAAAACACTAATTTTATGGGTTTATAGCAATATATAAGTAAAACTACTTGTATATATCAATAACGCTACAGTTTACAAGAAACTATGAAAAACGCTGCAATATACCGTTATATCACAATAAATAACCTCTTACTCTTCTTTTTAATAGCTTAATGTATGTAAGCTACTTATAGGTGCAAATTATTCTAAAAAGAGGATTTTATACTTCAATTTGTGGAAAACAGCTATATATCACTGATAACTAGCTAAATCATTGAAAACACTACATTTTATGGCTTTATAGCAATTATAAGTATAACTACTTGTATATATACAATAACGCTACAGTTTAAAGAAACTATGAAAACGCTTGCAATATACCGTTATATCACAATATATAACCTCTTACTCTTCTATTTAATAGCTTAATGTAATGTAAGCTACTTATAGGTGCAAATTATTCTAAAAAGAGGATTTTATACTTCAATTTGTAGGAAAACAGCTATATATCACTGATAAATAGCTAATATCATTGAAACACTACATTTTACAGGGTTTATAGCAATATGATAAGTAAAATTACTTGTATATATACAATAACGCTACAGTTTTAAAGAAACAATGAAAAAACGCTTGCAATATACCGTTTTATCACAATAAATAACCTCGTACTCTTCTATTTAATAGCTTAATGTAATGTAAGCTACTTATAGGTGCAAATTATTCTAAAAAAAGGATTGTATACTTCAATTTGTACGAAAACAGCTATATATCACTGATAACTAGTAAAATTATTGAAAAACTAACATTTATGGGTTTATAGCAATATGATAAGTAAAACTACTTGTATATATACAATAAAGCTACAGTTTACAAGAAACTATGAAAAACGCTTGGTCATATTACCGTTATATCACAATAAATAACCTCTTACTCTTCTATTTATAGCTTAATGTAATGTAAGTACTTATAGTGTGCAAATATTTTAAAAAGAGGATTTTATACTCAGTTTGTAGGAAAACACCTATATATCACGATAACTAGCTAATATCATTGAAAACACTACATTTTTATGGGTTTATAGCAATCTGATAAGTAAAACTACTTGTATATATACAATAACGCTACAGTTTACAAGAAACTATGAAAAACGCTTGCAATATACCGTTATATCACAATAAATAACCTCTTACTCTTCTATTTATAGCTTAATGTAATGTAAGCTACTTATAGGTGCAAATTATTCTAAAAAGAGGATTTTAATACTTCATATTTAGGAAAACAGCTATTTATCACCGATAAATAGCTATTATCATTGAAAACACTACATTTTATGGGTTTATAGCAATATGATAAGTAAAACTACTATTATATATACAATAACGCTACAGTTTTACAAGAAACTATGAAAAAACGCTTGCAATATACCGTTATATCACAATAATAACCTCTTACTCTTCTATTTATTAGCTAATGTAATGTAAGATACTTATAGGTGCAAATTATTCTAAAAAAAGGATTTTATACTTATATGTAGGAAAAAGCTATATATCACCGATAAATAGCTAATATCATTGAAAACACTACATTTTATGGGTTTATAGCAATATGATAAGTAAAACTACTTGTATATATACAATATCGCTACAGTTTACAAGAAACAATGAAAAACACTTGCAATATACCGTTATATCACAATAAATAACCTCTTACTCTATTATTTAATAGCTTAATATAATGTAAGCTACTTATATTTGCAAATTATTCTAAAAAAAGGATTTTATACTTCAATTTGTAAGAAAACAGCTATATATCACTGATAACTAGCTAAAATCATTGAAAACACTACATTTTAAGGGTTTATAGCAATATGATAAGTAAAACTACTTGTATATATACAATAACGCTACAATTTACAAGAAACTATGAAAAACGCTTGGAATATACCGTTATATCACAATTAATTTCCTCTTACTCTTCTATTTAATAGCTTAATGTAATGTAAGCTACTTATAGGTGCAAATTATTCTAAAAAGAGGATTTTATACTTCAATTTGTAGGAAAACAGCTATATATCACCGATAAATAGCTAATATCATTGAAAACACTACATTTTATAGGTTTATAGCATTATGATAAGTAAAACTACTTGTATATATACAATAACGTTACAGTTTACAAGAAACTATGAAAAACGCTTGCAATATACCGTTATATCACAATAAATAACCTCTTACTCTTCTATTTAATAGCTTAATGTAATGTAAGCTACTTATAGGTGCAAATTATTCTAAAAAGAGGATTTTATACTTCAATTTGTAGGAAAACAGCTATATATCACCGATAACTATGTAATATCATTGAAAACACTACATTTTATGGGTTTATAGCAATCTGATAAGTAAAACTACTTGTATATATACAATAACGCTACAGTTTACAAGAAACTATGAAAAACGCTTGCAATATACCGTTATATCACAATAAATAACCTCGTACTCTTCTATTTAATAGCTTAATGTAATGTAAGCTACTTATAGGTGCAAATTATTCTAAAAAAAAGATTTTATACTTCAATTTGTAGGATAACAGCTATATATCACTGATAACTAGCTAAAATCATTTAAAACACTACATTTTATGGCTTTATAGCAATATAATAAGTAAAACTACTTGTATATATACAATAACGCTACAATTTAGAAGAAACTATGAAAAACGCTTGCAATATACCGTTATATCACAATATATAACCTCTTACTCTTCTATTTAATAGCTTAATGTAATGTAAGCTACTTATAGGTGCAAATTATTCTAAAAAAAGGATTGTATACTTCAATTTGTAGGAAAACAGCTATATATCACTGATAAATAGCTAAAATCAATGACAACACTACATTTTATGGGTTTATAGCAAAATGATAAGTAAAACTACTTGTATATATACAATAACGCTACAGTTTACAAGAAACAATGAAAAACGCTTGCAATATACCGTTATATCACAATAGATAACCTCTTACTCTTTTATTTAATAGCTGAATGTAATGTAAGCTATTTATATTTGCAAATTATTCTAAAAAAAGGATTTTATACTTCAATTTGTAGGAAAACCGCTATATCTCACTGATAACTAGCTAAAATCATTGAAAACACTACATTTTATGGGTTTATAGCAATCTGATAAGTAAAACTACTTGTATATATACAATAACGCTTCAGTTTACAAGAAACTATGAAAAACGCTTGCAATATAACGTTATATCACAATGAATAACTTCTTACTCTTATATTTATTAGCTTAATGTAATGTAAGATACTTATAGGTGCAAATTATTCTAAAAAAAGGATTGTATACTTCAATTTGTAGGAAAACAGCTATATATCACTGATAACTAGCTAAAATCATTGCAAACACTACATTTTATGGGTTTATAGCAATATAATAAGTAAAACTACTTGTATATATACAATAACGCTATGGTTTACAAGAAACTATGAAAAACGCTTGCAATATATCGGTATATCACAATAAATAACCTCCTACTCTTCTATTTAATAGCTTAATGTAATGTAAGCTACTTATAGGTGCAAATTATTCTAAAAAGAGGATTTTATACTTCAATATTTAGGAAAACAGCTATTTATCACCGATAAATAGCTATTATCATTGAAAACACTACATTTTATGTGTTTATAGCAATATGATAAGTAAAACTACATGTATATATACAATAACGCTACAGTTTACAAGAAACTATGAAAAACGCTTGCAATATACCGTTATATCACAATAAATAACCTATTACTCTTCTATTTATTAGCTTAATGTAATTTAAGCTACTTATAGGTGCAAATTATTCTAAAAAGAGGATTTTATACTTCAATTTGTAGGAAATGAGCTATATATCACTGATAACTAGCTAAAATCATTGAAAACACTACATTTTATAGGTTTATAGCAATATGATAAGTAAAACTCCTTGTATATATACAATAACGTTACAGTTTACAAGAAACTATGAAAAACGCTCGCAATATACCGTTATATCACAATAAATAACCTCTTACTCTTCTATTTAATAGCTTAATGTAATGTAATATACTTATAAGTGCAAATTATTCTAAAAAAAAGATTTTATACTTCAATTTGTAGGATAACAGCTCTATATCACTGATAACTAGCTAAAATCATTGAAAACACTACATTTTATGGCTTTATTGCAATATAATAAGTAAAACTACTTGTATATATACAATACCGCTACAGTTTAGAAGAAACTATGAAAAACGCTTGCAATATACCGTTATATCACAATAATTAACCTCTTACTCTTTTATTTAATAGCTTAATGTAATGTAAGCTACTTATATTTGCAAATTATTCTAAAAAAAGGATTTTATACATCAATTTGTAGGAAAACAGCTATATATCACTGATAACTAGCTAAAATCATTGAAAACACTACATTTTATGGGTTTATAGCTATATAATAAGTAAAACTACTTGTATATATACAATAACGCTACAGTTTACAAGAAACTATGAAAAACGCTTGGAATATACCGTTATATCATAAAATAACCTCTTACTCTTCTATTTATTAGCTTAATGTAATGTAAGCTACTTATAGGTGCAAATTATTCTAAAAAGAGGATTTTATACTTCAATTTGTAGGAAAACAGCTATATATCACTGATAACTAGCTAATATCATTGAAAACACTACATTTTATGGCTTTATAGCAATATAATAAGTAAAACTACTTGTATATATACAATAACGCTACAGTTTAGAAGAAACTATGAAAAACGCTTGTACTATACCGCTTTTTCACAATATATAACCTCTTACTCTTCTATTTAATAGCTTAATGTATGGTAAGCTACTTATAGGTGCAAATTATTCTAAAAAAAGGATTGTATACTTCAATTTGTAGGAAAACAGCTATATATCACTGATAACTAGCTAAAATCATTGAAAACACTACATTTTATGGGTTTATAGCAATATGATAAGTAAAACTACTTGTATATATACAATAAAGCTACAGTTTACAAGAAACAATGAAAAACGCTTGCAATATACCATTATATCAAAATAAATAACCTCTTACTCTTCTATTTAATAGCTTAATGTAATGTAAGCTACTTATATTTGCAAATTATTCTAAAAAAAGGATTTTATACTTCTATTTGTAGGAAAACAGCTATATATCACTGATAACTAGCTAAAATCATTGAAAACACTACATTTTATGGGTTTATATCAATATAATAAGTAAAACTACTGGTATATATACAATAACGCTACAGTTTACAAGAAACTATGAAAAACGCTTGCAATATACCGTTATATCGCAATAAATAACCTCTTACTCTTCTATTTAATAGCTTAATGTAATGTAAATTACTTATAGGTGCAAATTATTCTAAAAAGAGGATTTTATACTTCAATTTGTAGGAAAACAGCTATATATCACCGATAAATAGCTAACATCATTGAAAACACTACATTTTAAGGGTTTATAGCAATATGATAAGTAAAACTACTTGTATATATACAATAAAGCTACAGTTTACAAGAAACTATGAAAAACGCTTGGAATATTATATCACAATAAATTTCCTCTTACTCTTCTAATTATTAGTTTAATGTAATGTAAGCTACTTATAGATGCAAATTATTCTAAAAAAATTATTGTATACTTCAATTTGTAGGAAAACAGCTATATATCACCGATAAATAGCTAATATCATCGAAAACACTACATTTTATGGGTTTATAGCAATCTGATAAGTAAAACTACTTGTATATATACAATAACGCTTCAGTTTACAAGAAACTATGAAAAACGCTTGCAATATACCGTTATATCACAATAAATAACCTCTTACTCTTCTATTTATAAGCTTAATGTAATGTAAGATACTTATAGGTGCAAACCATTCTAAAAAAAGGATTGTATACTTCAATTTGTAGGAAAACAGCTATATATCACTGATAACTAGGTAAAATCATTGAAAACACTACATTTTATGGGTTTATAGCAATACAATAAGTAAAACTACTTGTATATATACAATAATGCTACAGTTTAGAAGAAACTATGAAAAACGCTTGCAATATACCGTTTTATCACCATAAATAACCACTTACTCTTCTATTTAATAGCTTAATGTAATGTAAGCTACTTATAGGTGCAAATTATTCTAAAAAGAGGATTTTATACTTCAATATTTAGGAAAACAGCTATATATCACCGATAAATAGCTAATATCATTGAAAACACTACATTTTATGGGTTTATAGCAATCTGATAAGTAAAACTACTTGTATATATACAATAACGCTACAGTTTACAAGAAACTATGAAAAACGCTTGCAATATACCGTTATATCACAATAAATAACCTCTTACTCCTCTATTTATTAGCTTAATGTAATGTAAGCTACTTATAGGTGCAAATTATTCTAAAAAGAGGATTTTATACTTCAATTTGTAGGAAAACAGCTATATATCACCGATAAATAGCTAATATCATTGAAAACACTACATTTTATGGGTTTATAGCAATATGATAAGTAAAACTACATGTATATATACAATAACTCTACAGTTTACAAGAAACTATGAAAAATGCTTGCAATATACCGTTATATCACAATAAATAACCTATTACTCTTCTATTTATTAGCTTAATGTAATGTAAGCTTCTTATAGGTGCAAATTATTCTAAAAAGAGGATTTTATAATTCAATTTGTATGAAAACAGCTATATATCAACGATAAATAGCTAACATCATTGAAAACACTACATTTTATGGGTTTATAGCAATCTGATAAGTAAAACTACTTGTATATATACAATAACGCTATGGTTTACAAGAAACTATGAAAAACGCTTGCAATATACCGTTATATCACAATAAATAACCTCGTACTCTTCTATTTAATAGCTTAATGTAATGTAAGCTAGTTATAGGTGCAAATTATTCTAAAAAAAAGATGTTATACTTCAATTTGTAGGAAAACAGTTATATATCACTGATAACTAGCTAAAATCATTGAAAACACTACATTTTATGACTTTATAGCAATAATATAAGTAAAACTACTTGTATTTATACAATAACGCTACAGTTTAGAAGAAACTGTGAAAAACGCTTGCAATATACCGTTATATCACAATAAATAACCTCTTACTCTGCTATTTAATAGCTTAATGTAATGTAAGCTACTTATAGGTGCAAATTATTCTAACAAGAGGATTTTATACTTCAATTTGTAGGCAAACAGCTATATATCACTGATAACTAGCTATTATCATTGAAAACACTACATTTTATGGCTTAATAGCAATATAATAAGTAAAACTACTTGTATTTATACAATAACGCTACAGTTTAGAAGAAACTATGAAAAACGCCTGCAATATACCGTTATATCTTAATAAATAACCTCTTACTCTTCTATTTAATAGCTTAATGTAATGTAAGCTACTTATAGGTGCAAATTATTCTAAAAAGAGGATTTTATACTTCAATTTGTAGGAAAACAGCTATATATCACCGATAAATAGCTAATATCATTGAAAACACTACATTTTGTGGGTTTATAGCAATATGATAAGTAAAACTACATGTATATATACAATAACGCTACAGTTTACAAGAAACTATGAAAAACGCTTGCAATATACCGTTATATCACAATAAATAACCTCTTACTCTTCTATTTATTAGCTTAATGTAATGTAAGCTTCTTATAGGTGCAAATTATTCTAAAAAGATGATTTTATACTTCAATTTGTAGGAGAACAGCTATATATTACCGATAAATAGCTAATATCATTGAAAACACTACATTTTATGGGTTTATAGCAATATGATAAGTAAAACTACATGTATATATACAATAACGCTAAAGTTTACAAGAAACTATGAAAAACGCTTGCAATATAGCGTTATATCACAATAAATAACCTATTACTCTTCTATTTATTAGCTTAATGTAATGTAAGCTTCTTATAGGTGCAAATTATTCTCAAAAGAGGATTTTATACTTCAATTTGTAGGAAAACAGCTATATATCACTGATAACTCGCTAAAATCATTGAAAATACTACATTTTATGGGTTTATAGCAATCTGATAAGTAAAACTACTTGTATATATACAATAACGCTACAGTTTACAAGAAACTATGAAAAACGCTTGCTATATACCGTTATATCACAATAAAAAACCTCGTACTCTTCTATTTAATAGCTTAATGTAATGTAAGCTACTTATAGGTGCAAATTATTCTAAAAAAAAGATTTTATACTTCAATTTGTAGGATAACAGCTATATATCACTGATAACTAGCTAAAATCATTGAAAACACTACATTTTATGGCTTTATAGCCATATAATAAGTAAAACTACTTGTATATATACAATAACGCTACAGTTTACAAGAAACTATGAAAAACGCTTGCTATATACCGTTATATCACAATAAAAAACCTCTTACTCTTTTATTTAATAGCTTAAAGTAATGTAAGCTACTTATATTTGCAAATTATTCTAAAAAAAGGATTTTATACTTCAATTTGTAGGAAAACAGCTATATATCACTGATAACTAGCTAAAATCATTGAAAACACTACATTTTATGGGTTTATAGCAATATAATAAGTAAAACTACTTGTATATATACAATAACGCTACAGTTTAGAAGAAACTATGAAAAACGCTTGCAATATACCGTTATATCTTAATAAATAACCTCTTCCTCTTCTATTTATTAGCTTTTAATGTAAGATACTTATAGGTGCAAATTATTCTAAAAAAAGGATTTTATACTTTAATATGTAGGAAAACAGCTATATATCATTGACAACTAGGTAAAATCATTGAAAACACTACATTTTATGGGTTTATAGCAATATAATAAGTAAACTTATTGTATATATACAATAACGCTACAGTTTACAAGAAACTATGAAAACGCTTGCAATATACCGTTATATCACAATAAATACACTATACTCCTCTATTTATTAGCTTAATGTAATGTAAGCTACTTATAGGTGCAAATTATCTAAAAAGAGGATTTATACTTCAATTTGTAGGAAAACAGCTATATATCACCGATAACTAGCTAAAAATCATTGAAAACACTACATTTAAGGGGTTTTTATAGCAATATGATAAGTAAAACTACATGTGTATATACAATAACAATACAGTTTACAAGAAACTATGAAAAACGCTTGGAGTATACCGTTATATCACAATTAATTTCCTCTTACTCCTCTATTATTAGCTTAATGTAATGTAAGCTACTTATAGGTGCAAATTATTCTAAAAAGAGGATTTTATATTTAAAATTGTAGGAAAACAGCTATAATCACGATAACTAGCTAATATCATTAAAAAAAAACCCTTTTATGGGTTTATAGCAATCTGATAATTAAAACTACTGTATATATAAAAATAACGCTACAGATTACAGAAACTATAAAAACACTTCAATATACGTTATATCACAATAAATAACCTATACTTTCTTTTTAATACTTAAGTAATTTTAAGCTCCCTTATAGGTGAAAAATTATTTTTAAAAAGAGATTTTATACTTCAATTTGAAGGAAACAGCTATATATCACGTAAATAGCAAACATCATTGAAAACACTATTTTTTAAGGGTTTAAAAGCAATATGATAAGTAAAAACTCTTGTATATATACAATAACGCTACATTTGAAGAAACTATAAAAACGCTTGCTTTACCGTTATATCACAATAAAAACCTTTTACTCTTTTATTTAATAGTTTTAAAGTAATAAGCTACTTATATTTGCAAATTATTCTAAAAAAAGGATTTTATTACTTCAATTTGTAGGAAAACAGCTATATATCACTGATAACTAGCTAAAATATTGAAAACACTACATTTAAGGTTTATAGCAAATTGAAAAGTAAAATACTTGTATATATAAAATAACGCTACAGTTTACAAGAACTATGAAAAAGCTTGGAATATAAGTTATATCACAATAAATTTCTTTTACTCTTCTATTATAGTTTAAATTAATGTAAGCTACTTATGGGTTTGAAAAATTAAATTTAAAAAAGGAGGTATATTCAATTGTAGGAAAACAGCTATATATCACGATAAATACTAATATCTTTGAAAACACTACTTTATGGTTTATAGCAATATGATAAGTAAAACTACATGTATATATACAATAACGCTACAGTTTACAAGAAACTATGAAAAATGCTTGCAATATACTTTATATCAAAATAAAAACATCTACTCTCTATTTAAATAGCTTAATGTAATGAAGCTACTTATAGTGCAAATATTCTAGAAAGAAAAATTTTAAAATTTCAATTGTAGGAAAAAAAGCTATATATCACTGATAACTAGCAAAATCATTGAAAACACTACATTTTATGGTTTATAGCAATATAATAAGTAAACTTTAGTATATATACAATAACGCTACAGTTTAAAAAAACTATGAAAAAACGCTTTGCAATATCCCGTTAATATCACAATAAATAACCTCTTACTCTTCTTTTAATAGCTTAAGAATGTAAGCTACTTATAGTGAAAATTATTCTAAAAAGAGGATTTATACTAAAAAATTTGTAGGAAAACAGTTAATATCACTGATACTACTAAATCATTGAAAACCATTTACATTTTATGGTTTTTATAGCAATATAAAAAGTAAACTACTTGAATATAACAATAACGCTACAGTTTGAAGAAACTATAAAAAACCGCTTGCAATATACCTTTATATCACAATATAAACCCTTACTTTTCTATTTAATAGCTTAATGTAAGAAGTACTTAAGGTGCAAATATTCTAAAAAGAGGATTTATACTTCAATTTGTAGGAAAACAGCATATATCACCGATAAATAGCTAATATCTTTGAAAACACTACTTTTATAGGTTTAGATTATTAAGTAAAACTTATGGTATTATACAATAAGGGCTACAGTTTACATTAAACTATGAGAAACGCTTGCTATATACCGTTATATCAAAAATAAATAAACTCGTACTTTTTATTTAATAGCTTAATGTAATGTAACTACTTATAGGTGAAATTATTCAAAAAAGGGGAAATTTTATACTTCATTATTTGGGAAAAACAGCTATTATCACGTTTAAAATAAGCATTATCATTGAAAAATACATTTTATGGTTTATAGCAATATGATAAGTAAACTACATGTTATTACAAAAACGCTACAGTTTACAAGAAACTATGAAAAAGCTGCAATAACCGTTATATCACAATAAAAAACCCTTTTACTCTTCATTTATTAGCTTAATGAATTTTTAAGCTACTTATAGGTGAAATTATTCTAAAAAGGATTTTATACTTCAATATTAGAAAACAGTTATATTCACCGAAAAATAGCTAATATCATTGAAAACACTACATTTAGGGGTTATAGAAATTGATAAGTAAAACTATTGATATATACAATAACGTACAGTTTACAAGAAAACAATGAAAAACGCTTGCAATTTACCGTTATATCACAATAAATAACTTCTTACTCTTCTATTTATTAGCTTAATGTAAATGTAAGCTACTTATATTTGCAAATTATTCAAAAAAAAGGTTTTTTATACTTCAATTTGTACGAAAACAGCTATTATCACTGATAACTGGGTAAAACTTTGAAAAGACTACCATTTTATGGGTTTATAGCAATATGAAAAGGAAAACTATTGTATATAACAATAACGCTACAGTTACAAAAAACTTTTGAGAAACGCTTTGCAATTTTACCGTATTATAACAAAAAATAACTCTTACTCTTTATTTAATAGTTAATGTAATGTAAGCTACTTATAGTGCAAATATTCTAAAAAAGGATTTTATACATCAATTTGTAGGAAAAGCTATATATCACGTAAAAAAAGCTAATATCTTTGAAAAACACTACATTTAGGGTTTTAAAAGCAATCTGAAAGTAAACTACTGGTTATATACAATAACGACTTTTACAAGAAACTATGAAACGTTGCTATATCCCGTTATATCACAATAAAATAACCGGTACTCTTCTATTTAATAGCTTAATGTAATGTAAGCTACTATAGGTGCAAATTATTCTAAAAAGAGGATTTTATACTTCAATTTAGGAAAAACACTATTTCACGATAAAAAGCTATTATCATTGAAAACACTACATTTTATGGTTATAGAATTATAAGTAAATTACATTTTATTATACAATAACGCTACAGTTACAAGAAACTATGAAAAAAAGCTTGCAAAAAAAAACCGTTATATCACAATAAAAAAACCTATTTCTCTTCTATTTTTTAGCTTAATGAAATTTTAAGCACTTATAGGGTTCAAATTATTCTAAAAAGAGGATTTATACTTCAATATTAGGAAAACAGCTATATATCCCGATAAATAGCTAATATCATTAAAACATACTCATTTTATGGGTTATAGAAATCTGATAAGTAAAACTATTTTTGTATATATACAATAACGCTTCAGTTTACAAGAAACTATGAAAAACGCTGGAAATTTTCCCGTTATATCCAATAAAAAAACCTCTTACTCTTCTATTTAATAGCTATAAAATTTGTAAGCTACTTATAGGTGAAAATTTATTCTAAAAAGAGATTTATACTCAATTTGTAAAAAACACTATATAATCACCGATAAATAGTAATATCATTGAAAACACTATTTTTTATGGTTTATAGCAATATAATAGTAAACTACTTGTTATATTACAATAACCTACAGTTTACAAGAAACTATGAAAAACGATGCAATATACGTTATATCAAAATAAAAAACCCTCTTACTCTTCTTTTAATAGCTTAATGTAATGTAAGCACTTATAGGTTGCAAATTATTCTAAAAAGAAATTTATACTTCAATTGAGGAAAACAGCTATATTCACTGATAAACTAGCTAAATCATTGAAAACACTACATTTATGGCTTTATAGAAATTTATAATAAAGAAAACTACTTGATATATACAATAACGCTACATTTTAGAAAACATGAAACCTTGCAATATACCATTATATCAAAAAAAAATAACCTTTTACTCTCTATTAATACTTAATGTAATGTAAGCTACTTATATTTGCAAATTGTTCTAAAAAAGAGGATTTTATACTTAAATTTGGGAAAAACAGCTATATATCCCCGATACTAGCTAATATCATTGAAAACACTACATTTTAGGGGTTTATAGAAAAAATCTGAAAAGTAAAACTACTTAATATACAATAACGCTACAGTTTTCAAGAAACTATGAAAACGTTCCATTAACCGTTATATCACAAAAAATAACCTACGAAACTTCTATTTAATAGTTTAATGTAATGTAAGCTACAAATATTGCAAATTATTCTAAAAAAGGATTTTATAATTCAATTTGTAGGAAAACCCAGCTATATTCATGTTTAACTAGCTAAAATCATTGAAAACACTACATTTTATGGGTTTATAGCAATATAATTAAGTAAAACTACTTGATATATACAATAACGCACAGTTTACAAGAAACTATAAAAACGCTTGAAATTATACCGTTATATCACAATAAAAACCCTTTCTTATCTTCCTATTTAATAGCTTAAGTAAGTAAGCTACTTATGGGTGAAAATTTATTCAAAAAAGAGGATTTATACTTCAATTTTAGGAAAACGCATATATCACGAAAAACCCAGCTAATACCCATTGAAAACACTACTTTTTATGGGTTTATAGCAATCAATAAATAAAACTACTGATATAATATAAAAAGCTACAGTTTACAAGAAACTATGAAAAACATTTGCTATATACCGTATATCACAATAAATAACCTCGTACTTTTCTTTTTAATAGCTTAATGTAATGTAAGCTATTATATTTGCAAATTATTCTAAAAAAGGTTTTTATATTTAAATTTGTAGGAAAACAGCTATATATCACTGATAACTAGCTAAAATCATTGAAAACACACATTTGGGTTTATAGCAATATAATAAGAAAACTACTTTATATATACAATAACGCTACAGTTTACAAGAAAACTATGAAACGATGCAATATACCTTTATATCAAAAAAATAACCTCCTACTCTTTTTTTAAATAGTTAATTAATGTAAGCTACTTATAGATGCAAATTTTCTAAAAAGAGGATTTATACTTCATTTGTAGGAAACAGCTATATATCACTGATAACTAGCTAAAATCATTGAAAACCACATTTTATAGTTTATAGCAAATAATAAGTAAAACAATTTGTTATATACAATAACCTACAGTTTTAGAAGAAACTATGAAAAACGTTTGCAATATACCTTTTATATCACATATATAACCTCTTACTCTTCTATTTAATAGCTTAATGTAATGTAATACTTATAGGTAAAAAATTTAAATTCTAAAAAGGGGAAATTTTATACTTTAAATTTTTGTAGGAAAAACAGTAATATACACCGATAAATAGAATATTTATAAACGATAATATCTTTGGGAAAACACACATTTTAGGTTTATAACAATTGATAAGTAAAAATCATGTTAATAAAATAACCTACATTTTAAAAGAAACTATGAAAAACGCTTGCAATATACCGTTAAAATCAAAATAAAAACCCTCGTCATCTTCTATTTTTAGCTTAATGAATGTAAGCTACTTTAGGTGCAAATTAATTTCTAAAAAAGATTTTATACTTCAATTTGTAGAAAACGGGTATATATCACTGATAAATAGCTAAAATCATGAAAACTAACATTTATGGCTTTATAGCAATAATATAAGTAAAACTACTGTATTTATACAATAACGCTACATTTAGAAGAACTATAAAAAACGTTTGCAATATACCGTTATATCCAATAAATAACCCTTTTGCACTCTCATTTATTAGCTAATGTAATGTAACTTCTTATAGGTGCAAATTATTCTAAAAGATGATTTTATACTTAAATTTTGTAGGAAAAGCTATATATCACCGTAAAAAACTAATATCATTGAAAAACACTAATTTTATGGGTTTAAAAGCAATATGAAAAGGGTAAAATACATGTATATACACAAAAAACGCTACAGTTTACAAGAAACTATAAAAAAACTTGCTTGCAATATACCGTTATATCAAAATAAATATCCTTTACTCTTCTATTTAATAGCTTAATGTAATGTAAGCTACTTATAGGTGCAAATTATTCTAAAAAAAAGATTTTATACTTCAATTTGTAGGATAACAGCTATATATCACTGATAACTAGCTAAAATCATTGAAAACACTACATTTATGGCTTTATAGCAAAATAATAAGTAAAAACTACTTGTATATATACAATAACGCTACAGTTTACAAGAAACTATGAAAAACGCTTGCTATATACCGTTAAAATCACAATAAAAAACCTCTTACTCTTTTATTTAATAGCTTAAAGTAATGTAAGCTACTTATATTTGCAAATTATTCTAAAAAAAGGATTTTATACTTCAATTTGTAGGAAAACAGCTATATATCACTGATAACTAGCTAAAAATCATTGAAAACACATAAATTTAAGGGTTTATAGCAGTATGATAAGTAAAACTACTTGTATATATATAATAACGCTACAGTTTACAAGAAACTATGAAAAACGCTTGGAATATACCGTTATTCACAATAAATTTCCTCTTACTCTTCTATTATTAGCTTAATTTAATACAAGCTACTTATAGGTGCAAAATTATTCTAAAAAAAGGATGGTATACTTCAATTTGTAGGAAAACAGCTATATATCACCGATAATTAGCTAATATCATTGAAAACACTACATTTTATGGGTTTATAGCAATATGATAAGTAAAACTACTTGTATATATACAATAACGCTACAGTTTACAAGAAGCTATGAAAAACGCTTGCAATATACCGTTATATCACAATAAATAACCTCTTACTCTTCTATTTAATAGCTTAATGTAATGTAAACTACTTATAGGTAAATTATTCTAAAAAGAGGATTTATACTTCAATTTGTAGGAAAAACAGCTATATATCACTGATAACTAGCTAAAATCATTGAAAAACACTACATTTTATAGGTTTATAGCAATATAATAAGTAAAACTACTTGTATATATACAATAACGCTACAGTTTAAGAAGAAAAACTATGAAAAACGCTTGAAATATACCGTATATCACAATAAATAACCTCTTACTCTTCTATTTAATAGCTTAATGTAATGTAAGCTACTTATAGGTACAAATTATTTTAAAAAGAGGATTTTATACTTCAATTTGCAGGAAACAGCTTATTATCACGATAAAATAGCTAATATCATTGACAACACTACATTTATGGGTTTATAGCAATATGATAAGTAAAATACATGTATATATACAATAACGCTACAGTTTACAAGAAATATGAAAACGCTTGCAATATACCGTAATATCACAATAAAAAAACCTTTTACTCTTCTATTTATTAGCTTAATGTAATGTAAGCTTCTTATAGGTGCAAATTATTCTAAAAAAGAGGATTTATACTTCAATTTGAAGGAAAACAGTTAATATCACGATAAATAGCTAATATCATTGAAAACACAACATTTTATGGGTTTATAGCAATATGATAAGTAAAACTACTTGTATATATACAATAACGCTACAGTTTACAAGAAACTTTTAAAAAAACGCTTGCAATATACCGTTATATCACAATAAATAAACTCTTACTCTTCTATTAATAGCTTAATGTAATGTAAGCTACTTATAGGTGCAAATATTCTAAAAAAAGGATTGTATACTTCAATTTGTAGGAAAACAGCTATATTTTCACTGATAACTAGCTAAAATCATTGAAAACACTACATTTTATGGGTTTATAGCAATATGATAAGTAAAACTACTTGTATATATACAATAACGCTACAGTTTACAAGAAACAATGAAAAACGCTTGCAATATACCGTTATATCACAATAAATAACCTCTTACTCTTCTATTTAATAGCTTAATGTAATGTAAGCTACTTATATTTGCAAATTATTCCAAAAAAAGGATTTTATACTTCAATTTGTAGGAAAACAGCTATATATCACTGATAACTAGCTCAAATCATTGAAAACACTACATTTTATGGCTTTATAGCAATATAATAAGTAAAACTACTTGTATATATACAATAACGCTACAGTTTAGAAGAAACTATGAAAAACGCTTGCAATATACCGTTATATCACAATATATAACCTCTTACTCTTCTATTTAATAGCTTAATGTAATGTAAGGTACTTATAGGTGCAAATTATTTTAAAAAGAGGATTTTATACTTCAATTTGTAGGAAAACAGCTATATATCACCGATAAATAGCTAATATCATTGAAAACACTACATTTTATGGGTTTATAGCAATATAATAAGTAAAACTAGTTGTATATATACAATAACGCTACAGTTTACAAGAAACAATGAAAAACGCTTGCAATATACCGTAATATCACAATAAATAACCTCTTACTCTTTTATTTAATAGCTTAATGTAATGTAAGCTACTTATATTTGCAAATTATTCTAAAAAAAGGATTTTTTACTTCAATTTGTAGGAAAACAGCTATATATCACTGATAACTAGCTAAAATCATTGAAAACACTACATTTTAAGGGTTTATAGCAATATGATAAGTAAAACTACTTGTATATATACAATAACGCTACAGTTTACAAGAAACTATGAAAAACGCTTGGAATATACCGTTATATCACAATTAATTTCCTCTTACTCTTCTATTTAATAGCTTAATGTAATGTAAGCTACTTATAGGTGCAAATTATTCTAAAAAGAGGATTTTATACTTCAATTTGTAGGAAAACAGCTATATATCACCGATAAATAGCTAATATCATTGAAAACACTACATTTTATAGGTTTATAGCATTATGATAAGTAAAACTACTTGTATATATACAATAACGTTACAGTTTACAAGAAACTATGAAAAAACGCTTGCAATATCCCGTTAAAATCACAATAAATAAACCTCTTACTCTTCTATTTAATAGCTTAATGTAATGTAAGCTACTTATAGGTGCAAATTATTCTAAAAAGAGGATTTTATACTTCAATTTGTAGGAAAACAGCTATATATCACCGATAAATATCTAATATCATTGAAAACACTACATTTTAAGGTTTTAGCAATATAATAAATAAATAATTGTATTATATACAAACGCTACAGTTTACAAGAGAACTTTTAAAAACGCTTGCAATATCCGTTATATCACAATAAATTCCTCTTACTCTTCTATTTATTAGCTTAATGTAATGTAACTACTTATTGGTGCAAATTATTCTAAAAAAAGGATGGTATACTTCAATTTGTAGGAAAACAGCTATATATCACTTGTAAAAGCTAATATCATGAAAACACAATTTTATGGGTTTATAGCAATATAACTAAGTAAAACTACTTGTATAGATACAATAATACTCAGTTTAGAAAACTATGAAAACCGCAGGAAATAACCTTTATATGTCACTAAAAAACCTCTTACTTCTTCTATTATTAGCTGTAATGTATGTAAGCTACTTATAGACAAATTTATCTAAAAAAAGGATGTATACTTCAATTTGAGGAAAACAGCTATATATCACCGATAAATAAATTATCATTGAAAACACTCATTTTATGGGTTTATAGCAATATTAAGTAAAAATATGTATATATACAATAACGTCATATTAGAAGAAATTATGAAAACGCTTGCAATATACCGTTATATCACAATAAATAACCTATTACTCTTCTATTTATTACCTTAATGTAATGTAAGCTACTTATAGGTGCAAATTATCTTAAAAAAGTTGTATACTCAATTTAGAGAAACAGCTATATATTACCGATAAATAGCTAATATCATTGAAAACACTACATTTTATAGTTTATAGCAATGAATGTAAACTACTTGTATATATACAATAACGCTAACAGTTTACAAGAAACTATGAAAAATGCTTGCAATATACCGATTATATCACATAAAAACTCTTACTCATCTATTTAATAGCTAATGTAATGTAAGCTACTTATAGGTGCACAATTATTCTAAAAAAAGATTTTATACTTCAATTTGTAGGGAAACAGCTATATATCACTGATAACTAGCTACAATAATTGATAACCTACATTTTATGGCTTTATAGGCAATAATAAAAAACTACTTGTATTTATACAATAACAGCTACAGTTTTAGATAAACTAGAAAAACGCTTGAAATACCGTTATATCAAAATATATAACCGCTTACTCTTCTATTTAATAGCTTAATGTAATTAAGCTACTTAATATTTGTAAAATTTTCTAAATGAGATGATTTATACTTCAATTTGTGAAAACAGCTATATATCACTGATAACTAGTAAAATCATTGAAAACACACATTTTATGGGTTATATAGCAATATAATAAGTAAAACTATTGTATATATACAAAAACGCTACAATTTAAAAAACCCAACATGTAAACGCTTGCAATATACCGTATATACAATAATAACCTCTTACTTCCCTATTTAATACTTAATAATAAGCTACTTATAGGTGCAAATTATTCTAAAAAAGAGGATTTTATACTTCAATTTGTAGTAAAACGTATATATCCCCGATAAATTAGTAATATCATTGAAATACACTAATTTTGTAATGGGTTTATAGCACTATGATATGTAAAACACTTATATATATACAATAACGCTACAGTTTACAGAAACAATGAAAAAACGCTTGCAATATACCGTTATACTACAATAAATAAACCTCTTACTCTTATATTTAATGGCTTAATGTAATGTAAGCTACTTATATTTGCAATTATTTAAAAAAGGATTTTATACTTCAATTTGTAGGAAAACAGCTATTATATCTGATAACTACCTAAAATCATTGAAAACACTACATTTATGGCGTTTATAGAATATAATAAGTAAAACTACTTGTATATATACAATAACCTACAGTTTAGAAAAAACATAAAAAACGCTTGCATATACCGTTATATCACAAAAATAACCTTTTACTCTTCTTTTTAATAGCTTATGAAATTAAAGATACTTATGGTGCAAATTATTCAAAAAAAAGGATTTTTTTATACTTTAATAGTAGGAAACAGCTATATATCTTTGAAAACTGGGGTAAAATCATTAAAAAACACTACTTTTAGGGGTTTAAGCAATAAAAAAAAAACTAATTGTATATATAAAATAACGCTACAGTTTACAAAAAAACTTAAAAAACGTTTGAATATCCCGTTTATCCAATAAAAAACCTCTTACTCTTCTTTTTAATAGTTTAAAGTAATTAACTACTTATTTTTTGCAAATTATTTCAAAAAAAAAGGTTTTTTATACTTCTTTTTGTGGGGAAAACAGCTTATATCATGAAAATAGCTAAATCATTAAAAACACTAATTTTATGGTTTATAGAAAATATAAAAAGAAAAAACTACTTTTTAAAATTTTACAAAACGCTCCCGTTTAGAAGAAACTTAAAAAAACGCTTGCAATAAAACCGTTATATCACAATAAAAACCCTTTTTACTCTTCATTTAATATTTAATGTAATGTAGCTCTTATAGCTGCAAATTATTAAAAAAAGAGGATTTTATACTAAATTTTTGTAGGAAAACAGCTATATTACCGAAAAAATATCTAATATCATTAAAAACACTACTTTTTTTTTTAAGGGGTTTAAAAAGCAATATAATAATTAAACAAATTGAAATTTTATACAATAACGCTACAGTTTACAAGAAACTATAAAAAAAACGCTTAAAAATTCCGTTTTCAAAAATAAATTTCCTCTTACTTTTCTTTTTATTAGCTTAATGAATGTAAGTACTTATGGTGCAAATTATTCTAAAAAAAGGATGGTATACTTCAATTTTGGAAAAAGCTATTATCATGCTAAATAGCAATATCTTTGAAAACATATTTTTTTGGGGTTTATGCAAATAAAAAAGAAAAACTACTTGATTATAGAATACGCTACAGTTTAGAAGAAACATGAAAACCGCAGGCAAAACCTTTATATGTCACTAAAAAACCTTTTTACTCTTCTATTTATTAGCGAATGTAATGTAAGCTACTTATAGGTGCAAATTCTAAAAAAAGGATTGTATACTTCAATTTGTAGGAAAACAGCTATATATCACCGATAAATAGCTAATATCATGAAACCACTACATTTTATAGGTTTAAATAGCATTATGATAAGTAAAAACTACTTGTATATATACAATAACGTTACAGTTTACAAGAAACATGAAAAACGCTTGCAATATACCGTTATATCACAATAAATAACCTCTTACTCTTCTATTTAATAGCTTAATGTAATGAAAAGCTACTTATAGGTGCAAATTATTTAAAAGAGGATTTTATATTTTCAATTTGTAGGAAACAGCTATATATCACCGATAACTATGTAATATATTGAAAACACTACATTTTATGGGTTTATAGCAATCTGATAAGTAAAACTACTTGTATATATAAAATAACGCTACTGTTTCCCAAAAAAAACTATGAAAACGTTTGCTATATCCCGTTATATCACAATAAATAACCTCGTACTCTTCTATTTAATAGCTTAATGTAATGTAAGCTACTTATAGGTGAAAATTATTCAAAAAAAAAGATTTTATACTTCAATTTGTAGGATAACGCTTATATTCACTGATAAAGCAAAAATCATTTAAAACAAAATTTTTTTGGGCTTTATAGCAATAAAAAAGTAAAACTTTGATATAACAATAAGCTAAATTTTAGAAAAAACTATAAAAAACGCTTGCAATATCCGTTAATCCTTAAAACCTCTTACTCTTCTTTTTAATAGCTTAATGTAATGTAAGCTCTTATAGGTGAAATTATTCAAAAAAAGGTTGTATATTAAATTTGTGGGAAAACAGCTTAATCACCGAAAAATTAAAATCAATGACAACACTACATTTTATGGGTTTATAGCAAAATGATAAGATCACTACTTGTATATATACAAAAACGCTACAGTTTACAAGAAACAATGAAAAACGCTTGAAAATATAGTTATATCACAATAAAAAACCCCTCTTATTTTTTTTAAATAGCTTAAGAAATGAAAGCTTTTTATATCTGCAAATTTTTCTAAAAAAGGTTTTTATACTTAATTTGTAGGAAAACAGCTATATCCCCTGAAACTAGCAAAAAACATTGAAAACATACATTTTAGGGGTTTTTTATAGAAAATTGATAAGAAAAAAATACTTGTATATATCAATAACGCTATGGTTACAAAAAAACTATGAAAAGCTTGCAAATACCGTTATATCACAATGAAAACTTCTCTCTTATATTATTAGCTTAATGTAATGTAAGTACTTATAGGTGAAAAAATTATTCTAAAAAGAGGATTTTATACTTCAATATTAGGAAAACAGCTATTTATCACCGATAAATAGCTATTATCATTAAAAAACACACTTTTTAGTTTTTTATACAATATGATAAGTAAAACTACAGTATATATAAAATAAGTACAGTTTACAAAAAAAACTATAAAAAACGTTGCAATTCCCTTTTATATCACAAAAATAATATTCTTTTCTATTTATTGCTTAATGAAATTTTAAAGTACTTATGGGTGCAAATTATTCAAAAAGAGGTTTTTTATACTTAAATTTTTGTGGGAAAAAACGTTTATATTCACTGATAACTAGCTAAAACCATAAAAAACACTAATTTTAAGGTTTATAGCAATATGAAAAGTAAAACTCCTGTATATAACAATAACTTTTACATTTTAAAAGAAACTATAAAAAACGTTGAAATAACTTATATCACAATAAATAACCTTTTACCTTCTATTTAAAGCTTAATGTAATTAATATATTATAGGTGAAAATTATTCAAAAAAAAAAAAATTTATATTAATTTTAGGAAAACGCTTATATCACTGAAAACTAGCTAAAATCATTGAAAAACCCTACATTTATGGCTTATTGCCAATATATAAGAAAAACTATTTTGTATATATACAATCCCGCTAAGTTTAAAAAAAACTATAAAAAGTTGAAAATTACCGTTTTTCAAAAAATTTAAACCCTCTTACTTTTTTTATTTAATAGTTTAATGTAATGAAGCACTTATTTTTGCAAATTTTTTCAAAAAAAAAAGGTTTTTATACGTCAATTTTGTGGGAAAAACACAAATCACTAAAACTAGCTAAAATCATTGAAAACACTAATTTTATGGGTTAATAGCTATATAATAAGTAAAACTACTTTATATATACAATAACGCTACTTTTTACAAAAAAACTAGAAAAACGCTTGGAATATCCCGTTATATCACTAAAAATAACCTTTTCTTTCATTTTTAGCTTAATGTAATGAAAGCACTTATAGGTAAATTTTTTTTAAAAAAGGGTTTTTATATTTCAATTTGTAGGAAAACAGCTATATATCACTGATAACTAGTAATATCATTGAAAACCCTACTTTTATGGTTTTAAAGCAATTAAAAAGTAAAACATTTTGTATATATACAAAAACGCTACAGTTTGAAGAAACTATAAAAAAACCTTGTACATCCGCTTTTTCAAAAAAATATAACCCTTACCCCCTTTATTTAAAGCTTAATGAAATGAAAGCTACTTTAACTGCCAAATTTTTCAAAAAAAAGGATTGTATATTTTCAATTTGTGGAAAAAACAGCTATATATCACTGATAATAGCAAAATCATTAAAACCTACATTTTATGGGTTTATAGCAATAGATAAGTAAAACTATTTGTTATATACAAAAAGCTACATTTTACAAGAAACAATAAAAAACGTTTGCAATATAATTATATCAAAATAAAAAACCTTTACTCTTCTATTTAATGCTTAAGTAATGTAAGCTATTTATATTTGCAATAAAAAAAGATTTTTACTTCTTTGTAGGAAAACAGCTATATATATCTGTAACTCCCTAAAATCATTGAAACACAAAATTTTTAGGGGTTTTTAGCAATATAATAAAAAAAACTACTTTTTAATATCAATAACGCAAAAGTTTAGAAGAAACTATAAAAAAACGTTGAAATATCCTTTTATATCACAATAAAAAACCCTCTTACTCTTTCTTTTAAAGTTTTAATTAATGTAAAAACTTATAGGTGCAAATTATTCAAAAAAAAAGGATTTTATACTTTAATATGTGGGAAAAAACAGCTATAAATTGATAACTAGTAAAATCTTGAAAACATACATTTTATGGTTTATAGCAATATAATAAAAAATAATTGTATTATACAATAACGCTACATTTTAAAAGAACTATAAAAAACGCTTGCAATATACCGTTTACACAAAAAATAACCTCTTATCTTCTATTTAATAGTTTAAAGTAATGTAACTACTTATTTTGAAAATTATTCAAAAAAAAGGATTTTATACTTCAATTTGTGGGAAAACAGCTAAAATTTCTGATAATAGCTAAAATCATTGAAAACACTACATTTTATGGGTTTTAGAAAAAATAAAAAAGTAAACTACTTGTATAATAAAATAACCTACAGTTTAGAAAAACTATAAAAAAACGCTTGAAATATCCTTATATACAATATAAACCTCTTACTCTTCTATTTATTAGTTTAAGAAAATGTAACTACTTATGGGTGCAAATTTTTTAAAAAAAGAGGATTTTATCTTAAATTTGTGGAAAAAGCTTTATCCCCGATAAAAGCAATATCATTGAAAACAACATTTTTTGGGTTTTATAGAAATATGATAATAAAAACATGTATATATACAAAACGCTAATTTTACAAGAAACAAAAAAAACGCTTGCAATAAAACCGTAAATAACAAAAAAATTCCTATTATCCTCTATTTATACTTAATGAAATTAACTTTCTTATGGGTGCAAATCATTCAAAAAAGAGGTTTTTATATTCAATTTGTAAAAACAGCAATATCACCGAAATAGCAATATCATTGAAAACACTACATTTTATGGTTTTATAGCAATCTATAAGAAAAATTACTTGGATATATACAATAAAGCTACATTTTTAAAGAAACAATGAAAAACGCTTGCAATATACCATTTAACCCAAATAAATAACCTCTTACTCTTCTATTTAATAGCTTAATGTAATGTAAGCTACTTATATTTGCAAATTATGCTAAAAAAGGATTTTAAAACTTCATTTGTAGGAAAACAGCTATATATCACTGATAACTAGCTAAATCATTGAAAACACTACATTTTATGGGTTTATAAAATATAATAAGTAAAACTACTGGTATATATACAATAACGGTACAGTTTACAAGAAACATGAAAAACGCTTGCAATATACCGTTATATCACAATGAAAAACCCTTCTTACTTTTATATTTATTAGCTTAATGTAATGTAAGATACTTTGGGTTTGCAAATTATTCTAAAAAAAGGATTGTATACTTCAATTTGTAGGAAAACAGCTATATATCACTGATAACTAGCTAAAATCATTGAAAACACTACATTTTATGGGTTTATAGCAATATAATAAGTAAAACTACTTGTATATATACAATAACGCTAGGTTTTACAAGAAACTATGAAAAACGCTTGCAATATTCGGTAATTCACAATAAATAACCTCTACTCTTCTATTTAATAGCTTAATGTAATGTAAGTACTTATAGTGCAAATTATTCTAAAAAGAGATTTTAACTTCAATATTTAGGAAAACAGCTATTTATCACGATAAATAGCTATTATCATTGAAAACACTACTTTTATGTGTTTATAGCAATATGATAAGTAAAACTACAGTATATATAAAAATAACCGCTACAGTTTACAAGAAACTATGAAAAACGCTTGCAATATAACCGTTATATCAAAATAAATAACCTATTACTCTTCTATTTATTAGCTTAATGTAATTTAAGCTACTTATAGGTGCAAATTATTCTAAAAAGAGGATTTTATACTTAAAATTTGTGGAAAACAGCTATATATCACTGATAACTAGCTAAAACCATTGAAAACCACTACATTTTATAGGTTTATAGCAATAGATAATAAAATTCCTTGTATATATACATAACGTTACGTTTACAAGAAACTATGAAAAACGCTTGCAATATACCGTTATATCACAATAAATAACCTCTTACTCTTCTATTTAATAGCTTAATGTAATTAATATACTTATAGGTGCAAATTATTCTAAAAAAAAATTTATACTTCAATTTGTAGGATAACAGCTCTATATCCTGATAACTAGCTAAAATCTTGAAAACACTACATTTTATGGCTTTATTGCAATATAATAAGTAAAACTACTTGTATATATACAATACCGCTACAGTTTAGAAAAAACTATGAAAACGTTTTGCAATATACCGTTATATCACAATAATTAACCTCTTACTCTTTATTTATATGCTTAATGTAATGTAAGCTCTTATATTTGCAAATTATTCTAAAAAAAGGATTTATACATCATTTGTAGGAAAACAGCTATATATCACGATAATAGCTAAAATCATTGAAAACACTACATTTTATGGGTTAATAGCTATATAAAAGTAAAACTATGTATATATACAATAAACCTACAGTTTACAAGAAAACTATGAAAAACGCTTGGAATATACCGTTATATCACTATAAATAACCCTCTTACTCTTCTATTTATTACCCTTAATGTAATGTAAGCTACTTATAGGTGCAAATTATTCTAAAAGAGGATTTTATACTTCAATTTGTGGGAAAACAGCTATATATCACTGATACTAGCTAATATCTTGAAACACTACATTTTATGGCTTTATAGCAATATAATAAGTAAAACTACTTGTATATATACAATAACGCTACATTTTAGAAGAAACTATAAAAAACGCTTGTACTATACCGCTTTTCACAATATTAACCTCTTACTCTTCTATTTAATAGCTTAAGTAATGTAAGTACTTATACTGCAAATTATTCTAAAAAAAGGATTGTATACTTCAATTTGTAGGAAAACAGCTAAAATATCACTGATAACTAGCTAAAATCATTGAAAACACTACTTTTTAAATGGGTTTATAGCAATATGATAAGTAAAACTACTTGTATATATACAAAAAAGCTACAGTTTAAAAGAAACAATGAAAAACGTTTGCAATATACCATTATATCAAAATAAATAACCTCTTACTCTTCTATTTAATAGCTTAATGTAATGTAAGCTACTTATTTTGCAATTATCTAAAAAAAGATTTTTTTACTTCATTTGTAGGAAACAGCTATATATCCTGATAACTAGCTAAAATCATTGAAAACACTACATTTTATGGGTTTATATCAATATAATAAGTAAAACTACTGGTATATGTACAATAACGCTACAGTTTACAAGAAACTATGAAAAACGCTTGCAATATACCGTTATATCGCAATAAATAACCTCTTACTCTTCTATTTAATAGCTTAATGTAATGTAAGCTACTTATAGGTGCAAATTATTCTAAAAAGAGGTTTTTTAATACTTCAATTTGTAGGGAAACAGCTATATATCACCGATAAATAGCTAATATCATTGAAAACACTACATTTATGGGTTTATAGCAATATGATATGTAAAACTACTTATATATATACAATAACGCTACAGTTTACAAGAAACAATGAAAAACGCTTGCAATATACCGTTATATCACAATAAATAACCTCTTACTCTTATATTTAATGGCTTAATGTAATGTAAGCTACTTATATTTGCAAATTATTCTAAAAAAAGGATTTTATACTTCAATTTGTAGGAAAACAGCTATATTATCTGTAACTACCTAAAATCATTGAAAACACTACATTTTATGGGTTTATAGCAATATAATAAGTAAAACTATTTGGTATATATCAATAACGCAAACAGTTTAGAAGAAACTATGAAAAACGCTTGCAATATACCGTTAAAATCACAATAAATACCTCTTACTCTTCTTTTTAATAGCTTAATGTAATGTAAGATATTTAAATAGGTGCAATTTTTCTAAAAAAAGGATTTTATATTTTAATATGTAGGAAAACAGCTATAATCATGATAACTAGGTAAAATCTTTTGAAAACACTACATTTTAGGGGTTTATAGCAATATAATAGTAAAACTAATTGTATATATAAATAACGCTACGTTTACAAGAAACTATGAAAAACGCTTGCAATATACCGTTATATCACAAAAATAACCTCTTACTCTTCTATTTAATTAGCTTAATGTAATGTAAGCTTACTTAATTTCAAATTATTCTAAAAAAAGGATTTTATACTTCAATTTGTAGGAAAACAGCTATATATATCTGATAACTAGCTAAAATCATTGAAAACACTACATTTTATGGGTTTATAGCAAAATAATAAGTAAAACTACTTGTATATATACAATAACGCTACAGTTTAAAGAAACTATGAAAAACGCTTGCAATATACCCGTTTTTAACACAATATATAACCTCTTACTCTTCATTTAATAGCTTAATGAAATGTAAGCTACTTATAGGTGCAAATTATTCTAAAAGAGGATTTTATACTTCAATTTGTAGGAAAACAGCTATATATCACCGAAAAATAGCTAATATCATTAAAAACACTACATTTTATGGGTTTATAGCAATATGATAAGTAAAACTACATGTATAATACAATAACGCTACAGTTTCAAGAAACTAGGGAAAAACGCTTGCAATAAAACCGTTATATAACAATAAATATCCTATTACTCCTCTATTTATTAGCTTAATGTAATGTAACTTCTTATAGGTGCAATCATTCTAAAAAGAGGATTTTATACTTCAATTTGTAGGAAAACAGCTATATATCACCGATAAATAGCTAATATCATTAAAAAACACTACATTTTATGGGTTTATAGCAATCTGATAAGTAAAATTACTTGTAATATATACAATAAAGCTACAGTTTACAAAGAAACATGAAAACGCTGCAATATACCATTATATCAAAATAAATAACCTCTTACGCTCTTCTATTTAATAGCTTAATGTAATGTAAGCTACTTATATTGCAAATTATGCTAAAAAAAGGATTTTATACTTCATTTTGTAGAAAACAGCTATATATCACTGATAACTAGCTAAATCATTGAAAACACTACATTTTATGGTTTATATCAATATAATAAGTAAAACTACTTGTATATATACAATAACGGTACGTTTACAAGAAACTCATGAAAAACGCTTGCAATATACCGTTATATCGCAATAAATAACCTCTTACTCTACTATTTAATAGCTTAATGTAATGTAAATTACTTATAGGTGCAAATTATTCTAAAAAGAGGATTTTATACTTCAATTTGTAGGAAAACAGCTATATATCACCGATAAATAGCTAACATCATTGAAAACACTACATTTAAGGGTTTATAGCAATATGATAAGTAAAAACTACTTGTATTATACAATAACGCTACAGTTTACAAGAAACTATGAAAAACGCTTGGAATATTATATCACAATAAATTTCCTCTTACTCTTCTAATTATTAGCTTAATGTAATGTAAGCTACTTATAGATGCAAATTATTCTAAAAAAATTATTGTATACTTCAATTTGTAGGAAAACAGCTATATATCACCGATAAATAGCTAATATCATCGAAAACACTACATTTTTTTGGTTATAGCAATCTGATAAGTAAAACTACTTGTATATTAACAATAACGCTTCAGTTTACAAGAAACTATGAAAAACGCTTGCAATATACCGTTATATCACAATAAATAACCTCTTACTCTTCTATTTATAAGCTTAATGTAATGTAAGATACTTATAGGTGCAAACTATTCTAAAAAAAGGATTTTATACTATAATATTTAGGAAAACAGCTATATATCACCGATAAATAGCTAATATCATTGAAAACACTACATTTTATGGGTTTATAGCAATACAATAAGTAAAACTACTTGTATATATACAATAACGCTACAGTTTAGAAGAAACTATGAAAAACGCTTGCAATATACCGTTTTATCACCATAAATAACCACTTACTCTTCTATTTAATAGCTTAATGTAATAAAAGCTACTTATAGGTGCAAATTATTCTAAAAAGAGGATTTTATACTTCAATATTAGGAAAACAGCTATATATTCACCGATAAATAAGCTAATATCATTGAAAACACTACATTTATGGGTTTATAGCAATCTGATAAGTAAAACTACTTGTATATACAATAACGCTACAGTTTACAAGAAACTATGAAAAACGCTAGCAATATACCGTTATATCACAATAAATAACCTCTTACTCTTCTATTTAATAGCTTAATGTAATGTAAGCTACTTATAGGTGCAAATTATTCTAAAAAGAGGATTTTATACTTCAATTTGTAGGAAAACAGCTATACATCACCGATAAATAGCTAATATCATTGAAAACACTACATGTTATGGGTTTATAGCAATATGATAAGTAAAACTACATGTATATATACAATAACGCTACAGTTTACAAGAAACTATGAAAAATGCTTCCAATATACCGTTATATCACACAATAAATAACCTATTACTCTTCTATTTATTAGCTTAATGTAATGTAAGCTTCTTATAGGTGCAAATTATTCTAAAAAGAGGATTTTATAATTCAATTTGTATGAAAACAGCTATATATCACCGATAAATAGCTAATATCATTGAAAACACTACATTTTATGGGTTTATAGCAATCTGATAAGTAAAACTACTTGTATATATACAATAACGCTATGGTTTACAAGAAACTATGAAAAACGCTTGCAATATATCAGTATATCACAATAAATAACCTCCTACTCTTCCATTTAATAGCTTAATGTAATGTAAGCTACTTATAGGTGCAAATTATTCTAAAAAGACGATTTTATACTTCAATATTTAGGAAAACAGCTATTTATCACCGATAAATAGCTATTATCATTGAAAACACTACATTTTATGGGTTTATAGCAATATGATAAGTAAAACTACATGTATATATACAATAACGCTACAGTTTACAAGAAACTATGAAAAATGCTTGCAATATAACGTTATATGACAATAAATAACCTATTACCCTTCTATTTATTAGCTTAATGTAATGTAAGCTTCTTATAGGTGCAAATTATTCTAAAAAGAGGATTTTATAATTCAATTTGTATGAAAACAGCTATATATCACCGATAAATAGCTAATATCATTGAAAACACAACATTTTATGGGTTTATAGCAATATGATAAGTAAAACTACTTGTATATATACAATAACGCTACAGTTTACAAGAAACTATGAAAAACGCTTGCAATATACCGTTATATCACAATAAATAACCTCGTACTCTTCTATTTAATAGCTTAATGTAATGTAAGCTACTTATAGGTGCAAATTATGCTAAAAAAAAGGATTTTATATTCTATTTGTAGGAAAACAGCTATATATCACTGATAACTAGCTAAAATCATTGAAAACACTACATTTAGGGTTTTTTATATCAAATAAAAGTAAACTACGGGTTTATATATACAATAACGGTACAGTTTACAAGAAACTATGAAACGCTTGCAAAAATACCGTTATATCGCAATAAAAAAACCTCTTACTCTACTATTTAATAGTTAATGAAATGTAAATTACTTATGGGTTTGAAAATTATTCTAAAAAAGGTTTTTATACTTCAATTTGTAGGAAAAAGCATAATACACCGATAAAGCTAACATCATTGAAAACCTACATTTTAAGGTTTATAGCATATGATAAGTAAAACTACTTGTATATATACAATAATCCCTACAGTTTACAAGAAACTATGAAACCGCTTGGAATATTTTTCACAATAAATTCCTCTTACTCTTCTAATTATTAGCTTAATGTAATGTAAGCTACTTATAATCAAATTTTTTCTAAAAACTTATTGTATCTTCAATTTGTAGGAAACACCCTATATATCACCGATAATAGCTATATCACGAAACACTCATTTTTTGGGTTATGCAATCTGATAAGTAAAACACTTGTAAAATATACAATAACGTTTTCAGTTACAAGAAACTATAAAAAAACGTTTCCCAATATACCGTTTATATCACAATAAAAAAACCTTACTCTTCTATTATAAGCTTAAGGGTATGTAAGAAAACTTAAGGTGCAAACTATTCTAAAAAAAAGGTTTTTAAACTATAATTTTTTAGGAAAACGCAAATATATCACCGATCAATAGCTAATATCATTTGAAAACAATACATTTTATGGGTTTATAGCAATACATAAGAAAAAACTACTTTAATATACAATAAAACGCTACATTTTAGAAAAAACCCTTGAAAACGCTTGCAATATACCGTTTTATCACCATAAATAACCACTTACTCTTCTATTTAATAGCAAAAAATGTAATAAAAGCTACTTATAGTGAAAATTTAAATTCTAAAAAGGATTTTATCTTAATATTTAGAAAACAGCTATATATAAACGATAAATAGCTAATATCTTGAAAACACTCATTTTATGGGTTTTTTAGAAAAAATCGATAATAAACTACTTTTTTTATACAAAACGCTACATTTTAAAAGAACTATGAAAAACGTAGCAATTACCGTTATATCAAATAAATAACCTCTTACTTTTTCATTTAATAGCTAAGTAATGTAGCTATTATAGGGCAAATTATTCTAAAAAGAGGATTTAATACTTCAATTTGTGGGAAAACGCAAATACATCACCGATAAATAGCAAATTTTCATTGAAAACACTACATGTTATGGTTTATAGCAATATGATAGTAAAACTACATGTATATTACA
The DNA here is from genome assembly GCA_016584305.1 of Chionoecetes opilio. Taxonomy (NCBI): domain Eukaryota; kingdom Metazoa; phylum Arthropoda; class Malacostraca; order Decapoda; family Majidae; genus Chionoecetes; species Chionoecetes opilio. Next base: position 110,764 of record JACEEZ010000615.1, read on the forward strand.
TAACGCTACATTTTACAAAAACCTATGAAAATGTTTTCCAATAACCGTTATATCACAATAATAAACCTATTCCCTTTTCCTATTTTTTACTTAATGTAATTAACTTTTTATAGGTCAAATTATTCTAAAAGAGGATTTTATAATTCAATTTGTTAAAACAGCTATATATCCCGATAAATAGCTAATATCATGAAAACACTACATTTTATGGGTTATAGCAAATCTGATGAGTAAAACTACTTGTAATATACAATAACGCTACAGTTTACAAGAAACTATGAAAAACGCTTGCAATATACCGTATATCACAATAAATAACCTCGTACTCTTCATTTAATAGCTTAATGTAATGTAAGCTACTTATAGGTGCAAATTATTCTAAAAAAGAGTTTATACTTCAATTTGTAGGAAAACAGCTATATATCACTGATAAACTAGCTATAATCATTGAAAACACTACATTTTATGGCTTTATAGCAATAATATAAGTAAAAACTACTGTATTATACAATAACGCTACAGTTTACAAGAAACTGTGAAAAACGCTTGCAATATACGTTATATCACAATAAATAACCTTTACTCCTGCTATTTATTAGCTTAATGTAATGTAAGCTACTTATAGGTGCAAATTATTCTAACAAGAGGATTTATACTTCAATTTGTAGGAAAACAGCTATATATCACCGATAAATAGCTAATATCATTGAAAACACACATTTTATGGGTTTATAGCAATATGATAAGTAAAACTACTTGTATATATACAATAACGCTACAGTTTACAAGAAAACAATGAAAAACGCTTGCAATATACCGTTATATCACAATAAATAACCTCTACTCTTCTATTTAATGCTTAATGTAATGTAAGCTACTTATAGTTTGCAAATTATTCTAAAAAAAGATTTTATACTTCAATTTGTAGGAAAACAGCTATATATATCTGATAACTAGCTAAAATCATTGAAAACACTACATTTTATGGGTTTATAGCAATAAATAAGTAAAACTACTTGTATATATACAATAACGCTACAGTTTACAAGAAACTATGAAAACGCTTGCTATATACCGTTATATCACAATAAATAACCTATTACTCTGCTATTTAATTAGCTTAATGTAATGTAAGCTTCTTATAGGTGCAAATTATTCTAAAAGAGGATTTTTATACTTCAATTTGTAGGCAAACAGCTATATATCACCGATAACTAGCTAATATCATTGAAAACACTAATTTTATGGGTTTATAGCAATATGATAAGTAAAACTACTTGTATATATACAAAACGCTACAGTTTACAAGAAACAATGAAAAACGTTTGCAATATACCGTTATATCACAATAAATAACCTCTTACTCTTCTATTTAATGGCTTAATGTAATGTAAGCTACTTATATTTGCAAATTATTCTAAAAAAAGGATTTTATACTTCAATTTGTAGGAAAACGTTAATTATATCGATAACTAGCTAAAACATGAAAACACTAATTTTTATGGGTTTATAGCAATATAATAAGAAAAAACTACTTGTAAATACAAAAACGCCAGTTTACAAGAAAACTAGAAAAACGCTTGCATATCCCGTTTTTCACAATAAAAAAACTATTACTCTTCTATTTATTAGCTTAATGTAAGAAGCTCTAAGGGTGCAAAAAAAATTTTTTTTTAAAAAAAAAAAAAAAGGTTTTTTTTTAAAAAAAATTTTTTAAAAATGTAAAAACCCAAATATTTAAAACCAAAAAAAAATTTTCCCCCCCCCTTTTTTTTTTTAAAAGAAAAATTAAAAAAAAAAATTTTTTTTAAAAAGGTTTTTTTAAAAAAAAAAACCTTAATTCCCAAAAAATTCCAAAAAAAAACCCGAAATTTTTTTTTTAAAAAAAAAAAAATTTTTTTAAAAAGGTTTTTTTTTTAAAAAAAAAAAATTTTAAAAAATTAAAAAAAAAAAAAATTTTTTTTTTTTTAAAAAAAAAAAATTTTAAATTAAAAAAAAAAAAATTTTTTTTTTTTTAAAAAACCCCCAATTATACCTTTAAATCCAAAAATAATTTTTCTTTAAATTTTTTTAAAGAATTTTTAAAAAAAATTTTAAAAAAAATTTAAAAAAATTTTTAAAAAAAATTTTTTAAAAAAAAAAAATTTTTTTTCCCAAAAAAAATTTTAAAAACCAAAATTTTTTTGGGTTTTTTTAAAAAAATTTTAAAAAAAAAAAAGGGGTTTTTAAAAAAATTTTAAAAACCCCTTTTTTTTTCCCTTAAAAAAAAACCCTTTTCTTTTATTTTTTAAAGAATTTTTTTTTAAAATTTTTTTAAAAAAAATTTTTTTAAAAAAAAAAAAACCCGCTATACCCCCAAAAAACCAAAAAAAACCCTTTTTTTTTAAAAAAAAAAAAAAAACCCTTTTTTTTAAAAAAAAAAAATTTTTTAAAAAAAAAAAAAAATTTTTTTTTAAAAAAAAAAAAATTTTTTTTTAAAAATTAAAAAAAGGGGGAAAAATTTTTTTTAAAAAAATTTTTTTTTTTGGGGAAAAATTTTTAAAAAAAAAAACCCCCCCTTTAAAAAAAAAAAAAAAAAAAAATTTTTTTTTTAAAAAAAATTAAAAAAAATTTTTTTTAAAAAAGTTTTTTTTTTTTAAAAAAAAAATTTAAAACAAAAAAAAATTTTTTTATTTTTTTAAAAGTTTTTAATTAAATAAAAAAAAAAAAAAAATTTTAATTTTTTAAAAAACCAAAAAAAAAACCTTTTTTTTAAAAAAAATTTTTTTTTTTTAAAAAATTTTTTAAAAAAAAAGGAATTTTTTTAAAACCCTTTAAAAAAAAAAAAAAAAACCTTAAAAAACCCAAAAAATTTTTTAAATTTTTTTTTAAAAAAAAAATTTTTTAAAAAAAAAAAGGGGTTTTTAAAAAAAAAAAAAAAAAACCCCTTAAACCCCTTTTTTTTAAAAAAAAAAATTTTTTTAAAAATTTTAAAAAAATTTTTTTTTAAAAAAAAACCCCCCCAAAAAAATTTTAAAAAAGTTAAATTTTTTTTAAAAAAAAATTTTTTTTAAAAATTTAAACTTTTTTTAAAACAAAAAAAAAAAAAAAAAAAAAAAGGGAAAACCAAAAAATTTAATTTTTAAAAAATTTTTAAAAAAATTTTTTTTACCAAAAAATTCAAAAATTTTTTTAAAAAAAAATTTTAAAAAAAAAAAAAAAAAATTTTTTAAAAAAACAAAAAAAAATTTTTTTTTTTTAAAAAACTTTTTAATTAAAAAAAAAAGGGGAAAAAAAAGGGAAAAAAAATTTTTGGGAAAAACCCAAAAAAAAACCCTTTTTTTAAAAATTTTTTTTAAAGGGAAAAATTTTTTAAAAAAAAAAATTTTTTTTTTTTTAAAAAACAAAAAAAAATTACCAAATTTTTAAAAAAAATTTTTTTTTTTTTAAAAAAAATTTTTAAAAACTTTTTTTTTTTAAAAAAAATTTTTTTCCTTTTTAAAAGGAAAAAAGGAATTTTTAAAATTTTTTTTTAAAATTTCCCTTTTTTTTTAAAAAAAAATTTTTTCCAAAAAAAAAAAAAAAAAAAAAAAAAAAAAGGGAAAAATTTTTTTAAAATAATTAAAAAAATTTTTTTAAAAAAAAAAAGGGTTTTTTTTTTTTTTTAAAAAAAAATTTAAAAAAATTTTTTTCAAAAAAAAAAATTTTAAACCCCCAAAAAAAAAAACCCCCCCCTTTTTTTTTTTTTTTTAAAAAAAAAAAAAAAAAAAATTTTTAAAAAAAAAAGGGGAAAAAAAACCCCCCAAAAAAAATTTTTTTTTTTTTTTAAAGAAAAAATTTAAAAAAAAAAAAAAAAAAAATTTTTTTAAAAAAAAAAATTTTTTCCCTTTAAATAAAAAAAAAAACCTTTCCTTTTTTTTTAAAAAAATTGAAAGAAAAATTTTTTTAAAATTTAAAAAAAAAAAAATTTTAAAAGGGAAAAAACCTTATATACAAAAAAACCTTTTCCTTTTAAAAAATTTTTTTTTTTTTTTTTGGGTTTTTTTTTAAAAAATTTTAAAAAATTTTAAAAAAATTTTATAAAAAAAATTTAAAAAAAAAAAAAAAAAATTTTTTAAGGGTTTTTTAAATAAAAAAAAAAATTTTTTAAAAAAAAAAAAAATTTTTTAAAAAAAGGGGGGGAAAAAAATTTTTAAAAAAATTTTTTTTTAAAAAAAATTTTAAAAAAAATTTATTTAATAAAAAAAAAAATTTTAAAAAAAAATTTTAAAAAAAAAGGTTTTTTTTTTTAAAAAAAATTTAAAAAAAACCCCCTTTTAAAAAAAAAAAACCCCCTTTTTTTTAAAAAAAAAAACCCTTTTTTTTTAAAAAATTTAATTTTGAAGAAAAAAAAACCCCTTTTTTTAAAACCAAAATTTTTAAAAAATTTTTTTTTTAAAAAGGTTAAAAAAAAAAAACCAAAAACCCAAAAAATTTTTTTTTTTGAAAAAAAAAACCCCTTTTAAAAAAAAAATTTTAAAAAAAAAGGGGGGAAAAAATTTTTAAAAACTTTAAAAAAAATTTTCCCCTTTCTTTTAAAAAAAAAAAAACCCCCCTTTTTTTTTTTTTAAAAAAAAAAAATTTTTTTTTTTTAAAAAATTTTAAAAATTTTTTAAAATTTCCAAAAAAAAAAAATTTTTTTTTTTTTTTTAAAAAACCTTTTATATAAAAAAAAAAAAAAAAAAATTTTTTAAAAGTTTATAAAAAAAAAAAATTTTTCTTTTTTTTAAAAATTAAAAAAAAAAGGGGGTTTTTTTAAAAAAAAAAACCTTTTTTAAAAAGGAAAACCCAAAATTTTTAAAACCCAAAAAAAAAATTTTTTAAATTTTTTAAAAAAAAAAATTAAAAAAAAAAAAAAAAAATTTTAAAAAAAGCAAAAAAAAAATTTTTAAATTATTTTTTTTTTAAAAAAAAAAAAAAAAATTTTATAAATTTTAAAAAAAATTTTTTTTTCCCTTTTTTCAAAAAAAACCCTTTTAAAAAAAATTAAAATTTTTTTTTAAATTTTAAAAAAATTTTTTAAAAAATTTTTTTAAAAAAATTTTTTTAAAATTTTAAAAAATTTTTTTAAAAAAATTTTAAAATTATAAAAAATTCCCTTTTTTTTTAAAAAAAAAAATTTATTTTAAAAAAATTTTTTAAAATTTTTTAAAAATTTTTTCCCCAAAATTTAAAATTTTAAAAAAATTTTTTCCAATTTTTTTTTTTAAAAAAAAAAATTTTTTTAAAAAAACCCCAAATTTTTAAAACAAAAAAAAATTTTATAAAAAAAAAATTTTTAAAAAAAAAAAATTTCCCAAAAAAAACCCCTAAAAATTTAATTTTTTTAAAAAATTTTTAATTTTTAAAAAAAGGGTTAAATTTTAAAAAAAATTTTTTTTTAAAAAATTTAAAAAATTTTTTAAAAAAAAAATTTTTTTTTTTTTTAAAAAAAAAAGGGTTTTAAAAAAAAAAAAATTTTAAAACCAAAAAGGTTTTAAAAAAATTTTTTTTAAAAAAGAAAAAAAAAAAAATTTTTTTTTTAAAAAAAATTTTTTTGGGGGAAAAAAAATTTTAAAAAAATTTAATAAAAAAAAAAAAAAAAATTTTTTTTTAAAAAAAAAATTTTAATTTTTTTTTTTAAAAAAAAAAAAACCCTTTTAAAAAAAACCTTTTAAAAAACCCAAAAAATTTTTTTTTTTTAAAAAAAAAAAATTTTTTCCCCCCCTTTTTAAAAAGGGAAAATTTTTTAATTTTTTTAAAAAAAACCTAAAAAAAAAAATTTTTTTTTTGGAAAAATTTTTTTTTTTTAAAAAAAAAGGAATTTTAAAAAAATTTTTTTTAAAAAAAAAAAAAAAAAATTTTTAAAAAAATTTAAAAGAAAAATAAAAATTCTTTTTTTTAATTTTTTAAAAAAAACCTTTTTTTTAAATTATTTAAAAAATTTTTTTGGGGAAAAAATTTTTTAAAAAATTTAAATTTTTTTTAAAAAAATTTTTTTTTTTAAAAAAAAAAAAAAAAAATTTTTAAAAAAATTTTTTAAAAAAATTTTAAAAAAAAAACCCTTTTAAAAAAAAAAAATTTTTTTTTTAAAGTTTTTTAAAAAAATTTTTTTCCCTTTAAAAAAAAAAAAAAAGGGGGGGAAAAATTTTTTAAAAAAAAAAAAATTTTTTTAAAAAATTTTTTTTTTTAAAAAAAAGAAAATTTAAAAAAACCCCCCTTTTTTTTAAAAAACAAAAAAAAAAATTTTAAAAATTCCTAATTTAAAAAATTAAAAACCCTTTTCCTTTTCCCCCCTTTTTTTACTTTTTTAAAATTTTTAAAAAAGGTTCTTTTTTTTTTTTAAAAAAAATTTTTTTAAAAAAAAGGGCAAAACTTAAACCCCTTTTAAAAAAAAAAAAAAAATTTTTTTTTTTAAAAAAAAAAAAAAAAAAAAAATTTAAAATTTCCCAAAAAAAAAAAAAAAATTTTTTTTTTTTTAAATTTTTTCCTTTATTTTTTTTTAAAAAAAGGATTTTTTTAAAATTTTTAAAAAAAAATTTTTTTTAAAAATTTAAAAAACTTTTAAAAAAAACTAAAAAATTTTAAAAAAATAAATTTTTTTTTTTTAAAAAAAAACCCTTTTTTAAAAAAAAAAAAATTTTAAAAAAAAACCCCAAAAAAATTTTTTCCCAAAAAAAAATTTTTAAATTTTTTTTTTTTTTTTTTAAAAAAAAATTTTTTAAATTTTTTTAAAAAATTTAAAAACCCTTTTGGGAAAAACTTAAAACAAATTTATTTTTATTTTGAAAAAAAATTTTTTTTTTAAAAAAAAAAATTTTAAAAAAAAAAACCCAAAAAACCCTTTAAAAAAAATTCCCTTTCCCTTTTTTTAAAAAAAAAGGAAATTTTCTTTTTCCTTTTTAAAAAAATTTTTTCCTTTTTAAAAAAAAAAATTTTTTTCTTTTGGAAAAAAAATTAAAAATTTTTTTAAAAATTTTTAAAAAAATTAAAAAAAAATTTTTAAAAAAAAAAAAATTTAAAAAAAATTATAAAAAACGCTTCTTTCCCGAAAAAAAAAAAAAAAACCTTTTTTTTTAAAAAAAAAATTTTTTTTTTTTTAAATTAAAAAAAAAAAATTTTTAATTTTTTAAAAAAAAAAAAACCAAAAAAAAAAATTTTAAAAAAAAAAATTTAAAAAAAAAAAATTTTTTTTAAAAAAAATTTTAAAAAAAAACTTGAAAAAAAAACCCTTTTTAAAAAAATTTTTTTTTTTTCCTTAATAACAAGCAAAATCATTGAAAACACTACATTTTATGGGTTTATAGCAATATAATAAGAAAACTACTTGTATATATACAATAACGCTACAGTTTACAAGAAACTATGAAAAACGCTTGCTAAAATACCGTTATATCACAATAAATAACCTATTACTCTTCTATTTATTAGCTTAATGTAATGAAAACTTCTTATAGGTGCAAATTATTCAAAAAAGAGGATTTTATACTTAAATTTGTGGGAAAACAGCTATATATCACCGATAACTAGCTAATATCATTGAAACACTACATTTTTGGTTTTATAGCAATCTGATAAGTAAAACTACTTGTATATATACAATACGCTACAGTTTACAAGAAACTATGAAAAACGCTTGCTATATACCGTTATATCACAATAAATAACCTCGTACTCTTCTATTTAATAGCTTAATGTAATGTAAGCTACTTATAGGTGAAAATTATTCAAAAAAAAATTTTATACTTAAATTTTGTAGGATAACAGCTATAAAATCACTGATAACTAGCTAAAATCATTGAAAACCTACATTTTATGGCTTTAAAAGCAATATAATAAGTAAAACTACTTGTATATATACAATAACGCTACAGTTTACAAGAAACTATAAAAAACGCTTGCTATATACCGTTATATCACAATAAAAAACCTCTTACTCTTTTTTTTTAATAGCTTAAAGTAATGTAAGCTACTTATATTTCCCAAATTTTTCTAAAAAAAGGATTTTATACTTCAATTTGTGGGAAAACAGCTATATATCACTGATAACTAGCTAAAATCTTTGAAAACACTACATTTAAGGGTTTATAGAAATATGATAAGTAAAAGTACTTGTATATATACAATAACGCTACAGTTTACAGAAACTATGAAAAACGCTTGGAATATACCGTTATATCAAAATAAATTTCCTCTTACTCTTCTATTTATTAGCTTAATGTATGTAAGCTACTTATAGGTGCAAATTATTTCTAAAAAAAGGAGGGGTATACTTCAATTTGTGGGAAAACAGCTATATATCACCGAAAATTAGCTAATATCATTAAAAACCTACATTTTATGGGTTTATAGCAATATGATAATTAAAACTACTTGTATATATACAATAACGCTACAGTTTACAAGAACAATGAAAAACGCTAGCAATATACCGTTATATCACAATAAATAACCTCTTACTCTTCTATTTAATGGCTTAATGTAATGAAAGCTACTTATATTTGCAAATTTTCTAAAAAAAGGATTTTATACTTCAATTTTTTAGGAAAACAGCTATTATATCTGATAACTACCCTAAAATCATTGAAAACACTATATTTTATGGTTTATAGCAAAATAATAAGAAAAACTACTTGTATATATACAATAACGCTACAGTTTAGAAGAAACTATGAAAAACGCATGCAATATACCGTTATATCACAATAATTAACCTCTTACTCTTTTATTTAATAGTTTAATGTAATGTAAGCACTTATATTTGCAAATTTTTATAAAAAAAGGATTTTATACATCAATTTGTGGGAAAAACAGCTATATATCACTGATAACTAGCTAAATTATTGAAAACACTACATTTTATGGGTTTATTTCTATATAATAAGTAAAAACTACTTGTAAAATATACAATAACGCTACAGTTTACAAAAACTATGAAAAACGCTTGGAATATACCGTTATATCACTATAAATAACCTCTTACTCTTCTATTTATTAGCTTAATGTAATGTAAGCTACTTATAGGTGCAAATTATTCTAAAAAGAGGATTTTATACTTCATTTGTAGGAAAACAGCTATATATCACCGATAAATAGCTAATATCATTAAAACACTACCTTTTATGGTTTTATAGCAATATGATAAGTAAAACTAAATGTATATATTACAATAACGCTACAGTTTACAAGAACCTATGAAAACGCTTGCAATATACCGTTATATGACAATAAAAAACCTCTTACTCTTCTATTTAATAGCTTAATGTAATGTAAGCTACTTATGGGTCCCAAATTATTCTAAAAAGAGGATTTTATACTTCAATTTGTAGGAAAACAGCTATATTCACCGATAAATAGCTAACCTCATTAAAAACCCTACATTTTTAAGGGTTTATAGCAATATGATAAGTAAAATACTTGTATATACAATAACGCTACAGTTTTACAAGAAACTATAAAAAACGCTTGGAATATACCGTTATATCACAATTAATTTTTCCTCTTATTCCTCTATTTATTAGCTTAATGTAATGTAAGCTACTTATAGGTGCAAATTATTCTAAAAAAATTATTGTTATTACTTCCAATTTGTAGGAAACAGCTATATATCACCGATAAATAGCTAACCATTCATTGAAAACATACATTTTATAGGTTTATAGCATTAGATTATGTTAAAAAAAAACTTGTATAATACATAACGTACAGTTTACAAGAAACTATGAAAAACGCTTGCAATATACCGTATATCACAATAAATAACCTCTTACTCTTCTATTTAATAGCTTAAGGGTACTGTAAGCTAACTTATAGGTTGCAAAAACATCCTAAAAAGAGGGATTTATACTTCAATTTGTAGGAAAACAGCTGTATATAACCAATAACTAGCTAATATCATGGAAAACACTACATTTTATGGTTTATGAGCAATCGGATAAGTAAAACTACTTGTTTATACAATAACGCTACAGTTTACAAGGAAATATATAAAAACGCTGGCAAATATACCGTTATATCACTATAAATAACCTCTTACTCTTCTATTTAATAGCTTAATGTAATGTAAGCTACTTATAGGTGCAAATTATTCTAAAACAAGAGGATTTTATACTTCAATTTGTAGGAAAACATATATATACGATTTAAATAGCTAAATATCATTAAAACAACATTTTATGCGGTTATGAGCAATATGATAAGTAAAAACTTACATGTATATAACAAAACGCTACAGTTTTACAAGAAACTATGAAAAAATGCTTGCAATATACCTTATATCACAATAAATAACCTCTGACTCTTTATTTATTAGCTTAATGTTAATGTAAGCTTTTATAGGTGCAAATTATTCTAAAAAAAGAGGATTTCTAATTCAATTGTATGAAAAACAGCTATATCTATCACCGATAAATAGCTAATATCATGAAAACACTACATTTTTATGGGTTTATAGCAATCGGATAAGTAAAAAAACTACTTGCTATATACATAACGCTATGGTTTACAAGAAATATGAAAAACGCTGCAAATATATCAGTATATACAATAAATAACCTCACTTTACCTCTTCCATTTAATAGCTTACTGTAATGAAAGCTACTTATAGGTGCAAATTATCTAAAAAGACGATTTTATACTTCAATAATTGGGAAAATAGCTATTTATCACCGATAAATAGCTATTAGCATTGAAAAACACTAACCATTTTATGGGTTTATAGCAATTTATGATAAAGTAAAACTACATGATATATACCAATAACGCTACAGTTTACAAGAAACTATGAAAAATGCTTGCAAGTAACGTTATATGACAAGAAATAACCTATTTACTCTTCTATTTATTAGCTTAATGTAATGTAAGCTTCTTATAGGTGCAAATTATTCTAAAAAGAGGATTTTATACTTCAATTTGTAGGATAACAGCTATATATCACTGATAACTAGCTAAAATCATTGAAAACACTACATTTTATGGCTTTATAGCAATATAATAAGTAAAACTACTTGTATATATACAATAACGCTACAGTTTACAAGAAACTATGAAAAACGCTTGGAATATACCGTTATATCACAATAAATTTCCTCTTACTCTTCTATTTATTAGCTTAATGTAATGTAAGCTACTTATAGGTGCAAATTATTCTAAAAAAAGGATGGTATACTTCAATTTGTAGGAAAACAGCTATATATCACCGATAATTAGCTAATATCATTGAAAACACTACATTTTATGGGTTTATAGCAATATGATAAGTAAAACTACTTGTATATATACAATAACGCTACAGTTTACAAGAAACTATGAAAAACGCTTGCAATATACCGTTATATCACAATCAATAACCTCTTACTCTTCTATTTAAAAGCTTAATGTAATGTAAGCTACTTATATTTGCAAATTATTCTAAAAAAAGGATTTTATACTTAAATTTGTAGGAAAACAGCTATATATCATTGATAACTAGCTAAAATCATTGAAAACACTACATTTTAATGGGTTTATAGCAATATAATAAGTAAAACTACTTGTATATATACAATAACGCTACAGTTTAGAAGAAACTATGAAAAACGCTTGCAATATACCGTTATATCACAATATATAACCTCTTACTCTTCTATTTAATAGCTTAATGTAATGTAAGCTACTTATAGGTGCAAATTATTCTAAAAAGAGGATTTTATACTTCAATTTGTAGGAAAACAGCTATATATCACTGATAACTAGCTAAAATCATTGAAAACAATACATTTTATAGGTTTATAGCAATATGATAAGTAAAACTACTTGTATATATACAATAACATTATAGTTTACAAGAAACAATGAAAAACGCTAGCAATATACCGTTATATCACAATAAATAACCTCTTACTCTTCTATTTAATGGCTTAATGTAATGTAAGCTACTTATATTTGCAAATTATTCTAAAAAAAGGATTTTATACTTCAATTTGTAGGAAAACAGCTATATATATCTGATAACTAGCTAAAATCATTGAAACACTACATTTTATGGGTTTATAGCAAAATAATAAGTAAAACTATTTGTTTTAAAATACAATAACGCTACATTTTAGAAGAAACTATAAAAAAACGTTTGAAAATTTTTTACCTTTATATCACAAAATTAACCTTTTTACCTTTTTTTAATAGTTTAAATTTTTAATGTAAGCTACTTTATTTGCAAATTTTTATAAAAAAAAGGATTTTATACAAAAAATTTTTGTAGGGAAAACAGCTATATATCATTTGATAACTACTAAAATTATTAAAAAACCACTAAATTTTAGGGGGTTTTTTTTTCTATAAAATAAGTAAAATACTTGTATATATACAAAAAACGCTACAGTTTACAAGAAAACTATTAAAAAACGTTTGGAATTACCTTTATATCACTATAAAAAACCTTTACCTTCTTTTTATTATTTAAGTAATTTTTAAGTACTTATAGGTGAAAATTTAAAATTTTTTAAAAAGAGGTTTTTATTTTTTCAATTTGTGGGAAAAAACAGCTATATATCCCCGGGATAAATAGCTAATATCTTTGAAAAAACTCCCTTTTTGGGGGTTTTTAGCAATATGTAAGTAAACAAAAATTTTAATATACAAAAAACGCTACATTTTAAAAGAAATATAAAAAAAACGTTTTGAAAATTTTCCCTTTATATCCCCAATAAAAAAAACCTTTTTACTCTTCTACTTATTAGTTTAATTAATGTAAGTTCTTATAGGTCCCAAATTTTATTCTAAAAAGAGGTTTTATAATTAAAATTTTAGGAAAACGCTATAATCCCCTAAAAAAGTTTAATATCTTTTGAAAACAAAAACCATTTTATGGGTTTATGCTATATAATAAGAAAAAACTAGTTGTATATTACAATAACGCTACAGTTTACAAGAAACTATGAAAAACGCTTGCAATAACCGTTATATCACAATAAATAACCTCGTAATCTTCTATTTAATAGCTTAATGTAATGTAAGCTTATTATAGGTGCAAATTATTCTAAAAAAAAAATGTTATACTTCAATTTGAAGGAAAACAGCTATATATCACTGATAACTAGCTAAAATCATTGAAAACACTACATTTTATGGCTTTATAGCAATAATATAAGTAAAACTACTTGTATTTATACAATAACGCTACAGTTTAGAAGAAACTATGAAAAACGCTTGCAATATACCGTTATATCACAATAAATAACCTCTTACTCTGCTATTTAATAGCTTAATGTAATGTAAGCTACTTATAGGTGCAAATTATTCTAACAAGAGGATTTTATACTTCAATTTGTAGGCAAACAGCTATATATCACCGATAAATAGCTAATATCATTGAAAACACTACATTTTATGTGTTTATAGCTATATAATAAGTAAAACTACTTGTATATATACAATAACGCTACAGTTTACAAGAAACAATGAAAAACGCTTGGAATATACCGTTATATCACTATAAATAACCTCTTACTCTTCTATTTATTAGCTTAATGTAATGTAAGCTACTTATAGGTGCAAATTATTCTAAAAAGAGGATTTTATACTTCAATTTGTAGGAAAACAGCTATATATCACTGATAACTAGCTAATATCATTGAAAACACTACATTTTATGGGTTTATAGCAATATTATAAGTAAAACTACTTGTATATATACAATAACGCTACAGTTTACAAGAAACTATGAAAAACGCTTGTAATATACAGCTTTTTCACAATATATAACCTCTTACTCTTCTATTTAATAGCTTAATGTAATGTAAGCTACTTATAGGTGCAAATTATTCTAAAAAAAGGATTGTATACTTCAATTTGTAGGAAAACAGCTATATATCACTGATAACTAGCTAAAATCATTGAAAACACTACATTTTATGGGTTTATAGCAATATGATAAGTAAAACTACTTGTATATATACAATAACGCTACAGTTTACAAGAAACTATGAAAAACGCTTGCAATATACCGTTATATCACAATAAATAACCTCTTACTCTTCTATTTAATAGCTTAATGTAATGTAAGCTACTTATAGCTGCAAATTATTCTAAAAAGAGGATTTTATACTTCAATTTGTAGGAAAACAGCAATATATCACCGATAAATATCTAATATCATTGAAAAAACTACATTTTAAGGGTTTATAGCAATATAATAATTAAAACTAATTGTATATATACAATAACGCTACAGTTTACAAGAAACTATGAAAAACGCTTGCAATATACCGTTATATGACAATAAATTTCCTCCTACTCTTCTATTTATTAGCTTAATGTAATGCAAGCTACTTATAGGTGCAAATTATTCTAAAAAAAGGATGGTATACTTCAATTTGTAGGAAAACAGCTATATATCACTGCTAAATAGCTAATATCATTGAAAACACTACATTTTATGGGTTTATAGCAATATAATAAGTAAAACTACTTGTATATATACAATAACGCTACAGTTTAGAAGAAACTATGAAAACCGCTTGCAATATACCTTTATATGTCACTAAATAACCTCTTACTCTTCTATTTATTAGCTTAATGTAATGTAAGCTACTTATAGGTGCAAATTATTCTAAAAAAAGGATTGTATACTTCAATTTGTACGAAAACAGCTATATATCACTGATAACTAGTAAATCATTGAAAGACTACATTTTATGGGTTTATAGCAATATGATAAGTAAAACTACTTGTATATATACAATAACGCTACAGTTTACAAGAAACTATGAAAAACGCTTGCAATATACCGTCATATCACAATAAATAACCTCTTACTCTTCTATTTAATAGCTTAATGTAATGTAAGCTACTTATAGGTGCAAATTATTCTAAAAAGAGGATTTTATACTTCAATATTTAGGAAAACAGCTATATATCACCGATAAATAGCTAATATCATTGAAAACACTACATTTTATGGGTTTATAGCAATCTGATAAGTAAAACTACTTGTATATATACAATAACGCTACAGTTTACAAGAAACTATGAAAAACGCATGCAATATACCGTTATATCACAATAAATAACCTCTTACTCTTCTTTTTAATAGCTTAATGTAATGTAAGCTACTTATAGGTGCAAATTATTCTAAAAAGAGGATTTTATACTTCAATTTGTAGGAAAACAGCTATATATCACTGATAACTAGCTAAAATCATAAAAAACACTACATTTTTGGTTTATAGCAATATATAAGTAAAACTACTGTATATATACAATAACGCTACAGTTTAAAGAAACTATGAAAAACGCTTGCAATATACCGTTATATCACAATATAAACCTCTTACTCTTCTATTTAAAAGCTTAATGTAATGTAAGCTACTTATATTTGCAAATTAATTCTAAAAAGAGGATTTTATACTTAAATTTGTAGGAAAACAGCTATATATCATGAAATAGCTAAAATCATTGAAAACACTACATTTTATGGGTTTATAGCAATATAATAAGTAAAACTACTTGTATATATACAATAACGCTACAGTTTAGAAGAAACTATGAAAAACGCTTGCAATATACCGTTATATCACAATATATAACCTCTTACTCTTCTATTTAATAGCTTAATGTAATGTAAGCTACTTATAGGTGCAAATTATTCTAAAAAGAGGATTTTATACTTCAATTTGTAGGAAAACAGCTATATATCACTGATAACTAGCTAAAATCATTGAAAACAATACATTTTATAGGTTTATAGCAATATGATAAGTAAAACTACTTGTATATATACAATAACATTATAGTTTACAAGAAACAATGAAAAACGCTAGCAATATACCGTTATATCACAATAAATAACCTCTTACTCTTCTATTTAATGGCTTAATGTAATGTAAGCTACTTATATTTGCAAATTATTCTAAAAAAAGGATTTTATACTTCAATTTGTAGGAAAACAGCTATATATATCTGATAACTAGCTAAAATCATTGAAAACACTACATTTTATGGGTTTATAGCAAAATAATAAGTAAAACTACTTGTATATATACAATAACGCTACAGTTTAGAAGAAACTATGAAAAACGCTTGCAATATACCGTTATATCACAATATATAACCTCTTACTCTTCTATTTAATAGCTTAATGTAATGTAAGCTAATAAATAGAAGAGTAAGAGGTTATTTATTGTGATATAACGGTATATTGCAGGCGTTTTTCATAGTTTCTTGTAAACTGTAGCGTTATTGTATATATACAAGTAATTTTACTTATCAGATTGCTATAAACCCATAAAATGTAGTGTTTTCAATGATATTAGCTATTTATCGGTGATATATAGCTGTTTTCCTACAAATTGAAGTATAAAATCCTCTTTTTAGAATGATTTGCACCTATAAGAAGCTTACATTACATTAAGCTAATAAATAGAGGAGTAATAGGATATTTATTGTTATATACTTATAGGTGCAAATTATTCTAAAAAGAGGATTTTATACTTCAATTTGTAGGAAAACAGCTATATATCACCGATAAATAGCTAATATCATTGAAAACACTACATTTTATGGGTTTATAGCAATATGATAAGTAAAACTACATGTATATATACAATAACGCTACAGTTTACAAGAAACTATGAAAAACGCTTGCAATATACCGTTATATAACAATAAATATCCTATTACTCCTCTATTTATTAGCTTAATGTAATGTAAGCTTCTTATAGGTGCAAATCATTCTAAAAAGAGGATTTTATACTTCAATTTGTAGGAAAACAGCTATATATCACCGATAAATAGCTAATATCATTGAAAACACTACATTTTATGGGTTTATAGCAATCTGATAAGTAAAATTACTTGTATATATACAATAACGCTACAGTTTACAAGAAACTATGAAAAACGCTTGCAATATACCGTTATATCACAATAAATAACCTCTTACTCTTCTATTTATTAGCTTAATGTAATGTAAGCTACTTATAGGTGCAAATTATTCTAAAAAAAAGATTTTATTATTCAAGTTGTAGGATAACAGCTAGATATCACTGATAACTAGCCTAAATCATTGAAAACACTACATTTTATGGCTTTATTGCAATATAATAAGTAAAACTACTTGTATATATACAATAACGCTACAGTTTAGAAGAAACTATGAAAAACGCTTGCAATATACCGTTATATCACAATAATTAACCTCTTACTCTTTTATTTAATAGCTTAATGTAATGTAAGCTACTTATATTTGCAAATTATTATAAAAAAAGGATTTTATACATCAATTTGTAGGAAAACAGCTATATATCACTGATAACTAGCTAAAATTATTGAAAACACTACATTTTATGGGTTTATTTCTATATAATAAGTAAAACTACTTGTATATATACAATAACGCTACAGTTTACAAGAAACTATGAAAAACGCTTGGAATATACCGTTATATCACTATAAATAACCTCTTACTCTTCTATTTATTAGCTTAATGTAATGTAAGCTACTTATAGGTGCAAATTATTCTAAAAAGAGGATTTTATACTTCAATTTGTAGGAAAACAGCTATATATCACCGATAAATAGCTAATATCATTGAAAACACTACCTTTTATGGGTTTATAGCAATATGATAAGTAAAACTAAATGTATATATACAATAACGCTACAGTTTACAAGAAACTATGAAAAACGCTTGCAATATACCGTTATATGACAATAAATAACCTATTACTCTTCTATTTATTAGCTTAATGTAATGTAAGCTTCTTATAGGTGCAAATTATTCTAAAAAGAGGATTTTATAATTCAATTTGTAGGAAAACAGCTATATATCACCGATAAATAGCTAATATCATTGAAAACACAACATTTTATGGGTTTATAGCTATATAATAAGTAAAACTAGTTGTATATATACAATAACGCTACAGTTTACAAGAAACTATGAAAAACGCTTGCAATAAACCGTTATATCACAATAAATAACCTCGTAATCTTCTATTTAATAGCTTAATGTAATGTAAGCTACTTATAGGTGCAAATTATTCTAAAAAAAAGATGTTATACTTCAATTTGAAGGAAAACAGCTATATATCACTGATAACTAGCTAAAATCATTGAAAGTCCTACATTTTATGGCTTTATAGCAATAATATAAGTAAAACTACTTGTATTTATACAATAACGCTACAGTTTAGAAGAAACTATGAAAAACGCTTGCAATATACCGTTATATCACAATAAATAACCTCTTACTCTGCTATTTAATAGCTTAATGTAATGTAAGCTACTTATAGGTGCAAATTATTCTAACAAGAGGATTTTATACTTCAATTTGTAGGCAAACAGCTATATATCACCGATAAATAGCTAATATCATTGAAAACACTACATTTTATGGGTTTATAGCAATATGATAAGTAAAACTACTTGTATATATACAATAACGCTACAGTTTACAAGAAACAATGAAAAACGCTTGCAATATACCGTTATATCACAATAAATAACCTCTTACTCTTCTATTTAATGGCTTAATGTAATGTAAGCTACTTATATTTGCAAATTATTCTAAAAAAAGGATTTTATACTTCAATTTGTAGGAAAACAGCTATATATATCTGATAACTAGCTAAAATCATTGAAAACACTACATTTTATGGGTTTATAGCAATATAATAAGTAAAACTACTTGTATATATACAATAACGCTACAGTTTACAAGAAACTATGAAAAACGCTTGCAATATACCGTTATATCACAATAAATAACCTCTTACTCTTCTATTTAATAGCTTAATGTAATGTAAGCTACTTATAGGTGCAAATTATTCTAAAAAGAGGATTTTATACTTCAATTTGTAGGAAAACAGCTATATATCACCGATAAATAGCTAACCTCATTGAAAACACTACATTTTAAGGGTTTATAGCAATATGATAAGTAAAACTACTTGTATATATACAATAACGCTACAGTTTACAAGAAACTATGAAAAACGCTTGGAATATACCGTTATATCACAATTAATTTCCTCTTACTCCTCTATTTATTAGCTTAATGTAATGTCGGCTACTTAAAGGTGCAAATTATTCTAAAAAAATGATTGTATACTTCAATTTGTAGGAAAACAGCTATATATCACCGATAAATAGCTAATATCATTGAAAACACTACATTTTATAGGTTTATAGCATTATGATAAGTAAAACTACTTGTATATATACAATAACGTTACAGTTTACAAGAAACTATGAAAAACGCTTGCAATATACCGTTATATCACAATAAATAACAACTTACTCTTCTATTTAATAGCTTAATGTAATGTAAGCTACTTATAGGTGCAAATTATTCTAAAAAGAGGATTTTATACTTCAATTTGTAGGAAAACAGCTATATATAACCGATAACTAGCTAATATCATTGAAAACACTACATTTTATGGGTTTATAGCAATCTGATAAGTAAAACTACTTGTATATATACAATAACGCTACAGTTTACAAGAAACTATGTAAAACGCTTGCAATATACCGTTATATCACTATAAATAACCTCTTACTCTTCTATTTAATAGCTTAATGTAATGTAAGCTACTTATAGGTGCAAATTATTCTAAAAAAAGGATTTTATACTTCAATTTGTAGGAAAACAGCTATATATCACTGATAACTAGCTAATATCATTGAAAACACTACATTTTATGGCTTTATAGCAATATAATAAGTAAAACTACTTGTATATATACAATAACGCTACAGTTTAGAAGAAACTATGAAAAACGTTTGTAATATACAGCTTTTTCACAATATATAACCTCTTACTCTTCTATTTAATAGCTTAATGTAATGTAAGCTACTTATAGGTGCAAATTATTCTAAAAAAAGGATTGTATACTTCAATTTGTAGGAAAACAGCTATATATCACTGATAACTAGGTAAAATCATTGAAAACACTATATTTTATGGGTTTATAGCAATATGATAAGTAAAACTACATGTATATATACAATAACGCTACAGTTTACAAGAAACAATGAAAAATGCTTGCAATATACCGTTATATCACAATAAATAACCTCTTACTCTTCTATTTATTAGCTTAATGTAATTTAAGCTACTTATAGGTGCAAATTATTCTAAAAAGAGGATTTTATACTTCAATATTTAGTAAAACAGCTATATATCACCGATAAATAGCTAAAATCATTGAAAACACTACATTTTATGGGTTTATAGCAATCTGATAAGTAAAACTACTTGTATATATACAATAACGCTTCAGTTTACAAGAAACTATGAAAAACGCTTGCAATATACCGTTATATCACAATGAATAACTTCTTACTCTTCTATTTATTAGCTTAATGTAATGTAAGCTACTTATATTTGCAAATTATTCTAAAAAAAGGATTTTATACTTCAATTTGTAGGTAAACAGCTGTATATCACCGATAAATAGCTAAGATCATTGAAAACACTACATTTTATGGGTTTATAGCAATATGATAAGTAAAACTACTTGTATATATACAAAAACGCTACACTTTACAAGAAACTATGAAAAACGCTTGCAATATACCGTTATATCACAATAAATAACCTCTTACTAGCTATAGCTATTTAATAGCTTAATGTAATGTAAGCTACTTATAGGTGCAAATTATTCTAAAAAGAGGATTTTATACTTCAATTTGTAGAAAACAGCTATATACACGATAAATAGCTAAAATCATTGAAATTATTACTTTAT
>JACEEZ010000615.1:134297-146913 GCA_016584305.1 Chionoecetes opilio
GGATTTTTTTATTTCAATTTGTAGGAAAAAAAAGCTATATCACCGATAAATAGCTAATATATTGAAAACACTACTTTTATGGGTTTATAGCAAAATGATAAGTAAAACTACATGTATATATACAATAACGCTACAGTTTACAAGAAACTATGAAAAACCTTGCAATTAACCGTTATATCACAAAAATAACCTATTACTCTTCTATTTATTAGCTTAATGTAATGTAAGCTTCTTATAGGCGCAAATTATTTTAAAAAAAGGGTTTTATACATCAATTTGTAGGAAAACAGATATATATCACCGATAACTAGCTAAAATCATTGAAAATACTACATTTTATGGTTTATAGCAATATGATAAGTAAAACTACTTGTATATATACATAACGCTACAGTTTACTAGAAACAATGAAAAACGCTTGCAATATACCATTATATTTTCAATAAATAACCTCTTACTCTTCTATTTATAGCTTAATATAATGTAAGCTACTTATATTTGCAAATTATTTTAAAAAAAGATTTTATAGTTCAATTTTTAGGAAAACAGCTATATATCACTGATAACTAGCTAAAATCATTGAAACACTACATTATATGGGTTTTAGCAATATAATAAGTAAAACTACTTGTATATATACCAATAACGCTAGAGTTTAGAAGAAAACTATGAAAAACGCTTGCAATATACCGTTTAATCAATAAATAAAAATCTTACTCTTCTATTTAATAGCTTAATGTAAAGTTTTTAGCAATCTGATAATTAATACTACTTGTATATATACAATAACGCTACAGTTTAAAAAGAAACAATGAAAACCTTGCTATATACCGATATATCACAATAAATAACCTCTTACTCTTCTATTTATTAGCTTAATGTATGTAAGCTTTCTTAAGGTTGCAAATTATTCTAAAAGAGGATTTTTTACTTCAATTTGTAGGAAAACAGCTATATATCACCTAAATAGCTAATATCATTGAAAACCTACATTTTGTGGGTTTATAAACAAATAATAAGTAAAACTACTTGTATATATACAATAACGCTACAGTTTACAAGAACTATGAAAAACGCATGCAATATACCGTTATATCACAATAAATAACCTCTTACTCTTCTTTTTAATAGCTTAATGTAATGTAAGCTACTTATAGGTGCAAATTATTCTAAAAAGAGGATTTTATACTTCAATTTGTAGGAAAACAGCTATATATCACTGATAACTAGCTAAAATCATTGAAAACACTACATTTTATGGCTTTATAGCAATATAATAAGTAAAAATACTTGTATATATACAATAACGCTACAGTTTAGAAGAAACTATGAAAAACGCTAGCAATATACCGTTATATCACAATATATAACCTCTTACTCTTCTATTTAATAGCTTAATGTAATGTAAGCTACTTATAGGTGCAAATTATTCTAAAAAGAGGATTTTATACTTCAATTTGTAGGAAAACAGCTATATATCACCGATAAATAGCTAATATCATTGAAAACACTACATTTTATGGGTTTATAGCAATATGATAAGTAAAAATACTTGTATATATACAATAACGCTACAGTTTACAAGAAACAATGAAAAACGCTTGCAATATACCGTTATATCACAATAAATAACCTCTTACTCTTTTATTTAATAGCTTAATGTAATGTAAGCTACTTATATTTGCAAATTATTCTAAAAAAAGGATTGTATACTTCAATTTGTAGGAAAACAGCTATATATCACTGATAACTAGGTAAAATCATTGAAAAGACTACATTTTATGGGTTTATAGCAATATAATAAGTAAAACTAATTGTATATATACAATAACGCTATTGTTTACAAGAAACTATGAAAAACGCTTGCAATATATCGTTATATCACAATAAATAACCTCCTACTCTTCTATTTAATAGCTTAATGTAATGTAAGCTACTTATAGGTGCAAATTATTCTAAAAAGAGGATTTTATACTTCAATATTTAGGAAAACAGCTATTTATCACCGATAAATAGCTAATATCATTGAAAACACTACATTTTATGGGTTTATAGCAATATGATAAGTAAAACTACTTGTATATATACAATAACGCTACAGTTTACAAGAAGCTATGAAAAACGCTTGCAATATACCGTTATATCACAATAAATAACCTCGTACTCTTCTATTTAATAGCTTAATGTAATGTAAGCTACTTATAGGTGCAAATTATTCTAAAAAAAATATGTTATACTTCAATTTGTAGGAAAAAACTATATTCATGATAACTAGCTAAAATCATTGAAAAACACTACATTTTATGGCTTTATAGCAATAAAATAAGTAAAAATACTTGTATTTATACAATAACGCTACAGTTTAGAAGAAACTATGAAAAACGCTGCAATATACCGTTATATCACAAAAAATAACGTCTTACTCTGCTATTTAATGCTTTAAAGTAATGTAAGCTACATATAGGTGCAAATTATTCTAAAAAGAGAATTTTATACTTCAATTTGTAGGCAAACAGCTATATATCACCCATAAAAAGCTAATATCATTGAAAACACTACATTTTATGGGTTTTTAGCAATATGATAATAAAACTACATGTATATATACAATAAACGCTACAGTTTTTCAAGAAACTATGAAAACGCTTGCAATAACCGTTTTTATCACAATAAATAAACCTATTACTCTTTTATTTATTAGCTTAATGTAATGTAAGCTTCTTTTAGGTGCAAATTATTCTAAAAAGAGGGTTTTATACTTCAATTTTTTTAGGAAAACAGCTATATATCACCGATAAATAGCTAATATCTTGAAAACACAACATTTTATGGGTTTATAGCAATATGATAAGTAAAAACTACTGTATATATACAATAACGCTACAGTTTACAGAAAAAAATGAAAAACGCATGCAATATACCGTTTTATCACAATAAATAAACCCCGTACTCTTCTATTTAATAGCTTAATGTAATGTAAGCTACTTATAGGTGCAAATTATTCTAAAAAAAAAGGGTTTTATACTTCAATTTGAAGGAAAAAAGCTATAATCACTGATAACTAGCTAAAATCATTTAAAACACTACATTTTATGGCTTTTGTAGCAATAATATAAATAAAACTACTTGTATTTATACAATAACGCTACAATTTAGAAGAAACTATGAAAACGGGTTGCAATATACCGTTATATCACAATAAATAACCTCTTACTCTGCTATTTAATAGCTTCAAAGTAATGTAAACTACTTATAGGTGCAAATTATTCTAACAAGAGGATTTTATACTTCAATTTTTAGGCAAACAGCTATAATCACCGATAAATAGCTAATACATTGAAAACACTACATTTTATGGGTTTTAGCAATATGATAAATAAAACTACTTGTATATATACAATAACGCTACAGTTTACAAGAAACAAAGAAAAACGCTTGCAATATACCGTTATATCACAATAAATAACCTCTTACTCTTCTATTTAATGGCAAAATGTAATGTAAGCTACTTTTTATATGCAAATTATTCTAAAAACGGAAATTTTATACTTCAAATTTTTAGGAAAACAGCTATATATATCTGATAACTAGCTAAAATCATTGAAAACACTACATTTTATGGGTTTATAGCAATATAATAAGTAAAAACTACTTGTATATATACAATAACGCTACAGTTTACAAGAACTATGAAAAACGCTTGCATATACCGTTTTTATCACAAAAAAACCTCCTACTCTTCTATTTAATAGCTTAATGTAAAGTAAGCTACTTATAGGTGCAAATTATACTAAAAGAGGGTTTTTTACTTCAATTTGTAGGAAAACAGCTATATATCACTGATAACTAGCTATTATCATTTAAAACACTACATTTTTTGGCTTAATACAGTATAATAAGTAAAACTACTTGTATATATACAATAACGCTACAGTTTAGAAGAAAACTATGAAAACGCTTGCATAATACCGTTATATCACAATAATAACCTCCTACTCTTCTATTTAATAGCTTAAAGTAATTTAAGCTACTTATAGGTGCAAATTATTCTAAAAAAATATTTATACTTCAATTTGTAGGAAACAGCTATATATCAATGATAACTAGCTAAAATCATAGAAAACACTACCATTTTATGGCTTTAAAAGCAATAATATAAGTAAAACTACTTGTATTTATACAATAAAGCTACAGTTTAGAAGAAACTATGAAAAACGCTTGCAATATACCGTTATATCACAAAAAATAACGCTTACTCTGCTATTTAATAGCTTTTAAAGTAATGTAAGCTACTTATAGGTGCAAATTATTCTAAAAAGAGGATTTTATACTTCCCTTTGTAGGGAAAAAGTTATATATCACTGATAACTAGTTAAAATCATTGAAAACAGTACATTTTATGGCTTTATAGCAATATAATAAGTAAAAAATACTTGTATATATACAATAACGCTACAGTTTAGAAGAAACTATGAAAAACGCTTGCAATATACCCTTTATATACAATATATAACCTCTTACTCTTCTATTTATAGCTTAATGTAATGAAAACCCACTTTTAGGTGCAAATTATTTTAAAAGAGGATTTTATACTTAAAATTTTTAGGAAAACAGCTATATATCAC
Organism: Chionoecetes opilio; assembly: GCA_016584305.1. NCBI lineage: Eukaryota > Metazoa > Arthropoda > Malacostraca > Decapoda > Majidae > Chionoecetes > Chionoecetes opilio. The sequence continues at coordinate 138,923 of JACEEZ010000615.1, forward strand.
CGATAAATAGCTAAAATCATTGAAAACACTACATTTTTTGGGGTTTTTGCAATATGATAAGTAAAACTACTTGTATAATATACAAAAACGCTACAGTTTACAAGAAACTATGAAAAACATTTACATAATACCGTTATATCACAATAAATAACCCCTACTCTTCTATTTTAAAAGCTTAATGTAATGTAAGCTACTTATAGGTGCAAAAATTATTCTAAAAAGAGCTTTTATACTTCAATTTGTAGGAAAACAGCTATATACACCGATAATAGCTAATATCATTGAAAACACTACATTTTATGGGGTTTTTAGCAATATAATAAGTAAAACTACTTCTATATATACAATAACGCTACAGTTTACAAGAAAATATGAAAAACGCATGCAATATACCGTTATATCACAATAAATAACCTCTACTCTTCATTTAATAGCTTAAAGTAGTGTAAGCTACTTATAGGTGTAAATTATTCTAAAAAGAGGATTTTATACTTCAATTTGTAGGAAAACAGCTATATATCCTGATAACTAGCTAAAATCATTGAAAACACTACATTTTATGGGTTTATAGCAATATAATAAGTAAAAATCTTGTATATATACAATAACGCTACAGTTTAGAAGAAACTATGAAAAACGCTTGGCAATATACCGTTATATCACAATATATAACCTCTTACTCTTCTATTTTAGCTTAATGTAATGTATGCTACTTATAGGTGCAGATTATTCTAAAAAAAGGATTTTATACTTCAATATGTAGGAAAACAGCTATATATCACGATAACTAGCTAAAATCATTGAAAAACTACATTTTATGGTTTATAGCAATATAAAAAGTAAAAATACTTGTATATATACAATAACGCTACAGTTTAAAGAAACTAAAAAACGCTGCAATATACCTTATATCCCAATAATAACCTCCTACTCTTCTATTTAAAAGCTTAATGTAATGTAAGCTACTTATTTGCAAATTATTCTAAAAAAAGGATTTTATACTTCAATTTTAGGAAAACAGCTATTTATCACCGATAATAGCTAAACATTGAAAACACTACATTTTATGGGTTTATACAATATAATAAATAAAACTACTGTATATATACAAAAAACGCTACAGTTTAAAAGATTTTGAAAAGCTTGCAATATACCGTTTATCACAATAAATAACCAATTACTCTTCTATTTATTAGCTTTAAAGTAATGTTAAGCTTCTTATAGGTGCAAATTATTCTAAAAAGAGGGGTTTTATACATCAATTTGTAGGAAAACAGCTATTATTCACCGATAACTAGCTAAAATCATTGAAAATACTACATTTATGGGTTTATAGCAATATGATAAGTAAAACTACTTGTATATATACAATAACGCTACAGTTTACAAGAAACAATGAAAACGCTTGCAATATACCATTATATCCCATAAATAACCTCTTACTCTTCTATTTAATAGCTTAATGTAATGTAAGCTACTTATATTTGCAATTATTCTAAAAAAAGGATTTTATACTTCAAATTTTTAGGAAAAAAAGCTATATATCACTGATAACTAAGCTAAAATCATTGAAAACACTACATTTTATGGGTTTATATCAAAATAATAAGTAAACTACTGGTATATATAAATAACGCTAGTTTACAAACATTTTTGAAAATAGCTTGCAATATACCCTTTTATCACCAAAAAATAACCAATTCTCTTTTATTTATTTGCTTAATGTAATGTAAGCTCTTATAGGTTTCAAATTATTTTTAAAAGAGGATTTTATTTCTTTAATTTTAGGAAAACAGCTATATATCACGATAAATAGCTAAAATCCCTTGAAAAAACTACATTTTATGGGTTTTATAGCAAATTTATAAGTAAACTACTTGTATATATACAATAACGCTACGTTTACAAGAACAAAGAAAAACCTTGCAATATACCTTATATCCCAATAAATAACCTCCTTTCTCTTTATTTAAAAGCTTAATGTAATGTAACTACTTATATTTTCAAATTATTCTAAAAAAGGATTTTATACTTCAATTTGTAGGAAAACAGCTATATATCACTGATACTAGCTAAAATTTATTGAAAACACTACATTTTATGGGTTTTATATCAATATAATAAGTAAAACTACTTGTATATATACAATAACGCTAAGTTTACAAAATTTGAAAAAGCTTGCAATATACCGTTTATCACCAAAAAATAACCCTTCTTCTATTTAATAGCTTAATGTAATGTAAACTACTTATAGGTGCAAATTATTCTAAACAAGAGGATTTTATACTTCAAAATTTTAGGAAAAAAGCTATATATCACCGATAAATAGCTAAAATCATTGAAAACACTACATTTTATGGGTTTTATTTCAATTGATAAGTAAAACTACTGTATATATACAATAACGCTTCAGTTACAAGAACTATGAAAAACCTTGCAATATACCGTTTTTATCACAATAATAACCTCTACTCTTTATTTATTAGCTTAATGTAATGTAAGCTTCTTATAGGTTGCAAATTATTCTAAAAAGAGGATTTATACTTCAATTTGTAGGAAACAGCTATATATCACGATAATAGCTAAATCATTGAAAACACTACATTTTATGGGTTTATAGCAAAATAATAAGTAAAAATACTTGTATATATAAATAACGCTACAGTTTAAAGAAACTATGAAAAAAAGCTTTTCAATATACCCTTATAATCACAATAAATACCTCTTTCTCTTCTATTAATAGCTTAATGTAATGTAAGCTACTTATAGGTGCAAATTATTCTAAAAAGAGGATTTTATACTTCAATTTGTAGGAAAACAGCTATATATCACCGATAAATAGCTAATATCATTGAAAACACTACATTTTATGGGTTTATAGCAATATGATAAGTAAAACTACTTGTATATATACAATAACGCTACAGTTTACAAGAAACAATGAAAAACGCTTGCAATATACCGTTATATTCACATAAATAACCTCTTACTCTTTTATTTAATAGCTTAATGTAATGTAAGCTACTTATATTTGCAAATTATTCTAAAAAAAGGATTGTATACATCAATTTGTAGGAAAACAGCTATATATCACTGATAACTAGCTAAAATCATTGAAAACTCTACATTTTATGGGTTTATAGCAATATGATAAGTAAAACTACATGTATATATACAATAACGCTACAGTTTACAAGAAACTATGAAAAACGGTTGCAATATACCGTTATATCGCAATAAATAACCTCTTACTCTTCTATTTAATAGCTTAATATAATGTAAGCTACTTATAGGTGCAAATTATTCTAAAAAGAGGATTTTATTTTTCAATTTGTAGGAAAACAGCTATATATCACCGATTAATAGCTAACATCATTGAAAACACTACATTTTAAGGGTTTATAGCAATATGATAAGTAAAACTACTTGTATATATACAATAACGCTACAGTTTACAAGAAAATATGAAAAACGCTTGAATAATACCGTTTAATCAAATAAATTTCCTCTTACTCTTCTATTTATTAGCTTAATGTAATGTAAGCTACTTATAGTGCAAATTATTCTAAAAAAATTATTGTATACTTCAATTTGTAGAAAACAGCTATATATCCGATAAATAGCTAATATATGAAACACTACATTTTTTATGGGTTTATAGCATATATAAGTAAAACTACATGTATATATACAATACGCTACAGTTTACAAGAAACTATGAAAACGCTTGCATATACCGTTATATGACAATAATAACTCTTACTCTTCTTTTTATAGCTTAATGTAATTAAGCTACTTATAGGTGCAAATTATTCTAAAAAGAGGATTTTATACTTCAATTTGTAAAACAGCTATATATCACTGTAACTAGCAAATCATTGAAAACACTACATTTTATGGCTTTATAGCAATATAATAAGTAAAAATACTTGTTATATCAATAACGCTACATTTAGAAGAAACTATGAAAAACGCTAGCAATATACCGTTATATCACAATATAACCTATTACTCTTCTATTTAATAGCTTAATGTAATGTAAGCTACTTATAGGTGCAAATTATTCTAAAAGAGATTTTATACTTCAATTTGTAGGAAAACAGCTATATATCACCGATAAATAGCTAATATCATTGAAAACACTACATTTTAGGTTTTATAGCAATATGTAGTAAAACTACTTGTATATATAAATAACAGCTACAGTTTACAAGAAACAATGAAAACGCTTGCAATATACCGTTATATCACAATAAATAACCTCTTACTCTTTTATTTAATAGCTTAATTAATGTAAGCCTACTTATATTTGCAAATTATTCTAAAAAGGATTGTATACTTCAATTTGTAGGAAAAACAGCTTATATATCACTGATAACTAGGTAAAATCATTGAAAAGACTACATTTTATGGGTTTATAGCAATATAATAAGTAAAACTAATTGTATATATACAATAACGCTATTGTTTACAAGAAACTATGAAAAACGCTTGCAATATATCGTTATATCACAATAAATAACCTCCTACTCTTCTATTTAATAGCTTAATGTAATGTAAGCTACTTATAGGTGCAAATTATTCTAACAAGAGGATTTTATACTTCAATTTGTTGGCAAACAGCTATATATCACCGATAAATAGCTAATATCATTGAAAACACTACATTTTATGGGTTTATAGCAATATGATAAGTAAAACTACTTGTATATATACAATAACGCTACAGTTTACAAGAAACAATGAAAAACGCTTGCAATATACCGTTATATCACAATAAATAACCTCTTACTCTTCTATTTAATGGCTTAATGTAATGTAAGCTACTTATATTTGCAAATTATTCTAAAAAAAGGATTTTATACTTCAATTTGTAGGAAAACAGCTATATATATCTGATAACTAGCTAAAATCATTGAAAACACTACATTTTATGGGTTTATAGCAATATAATAAGTAAAACTACTTGTATATATACAATAACGCTACAGTTTACAAGAAAATTTAAAAACGCTTGCAATATACCGTTATATCACAATAAATAACCTCTTACTCTTCTTTTTAATAGCTTAATGTAATGTAAGCTACTTATAGGTGTTAATTATTCTAAAAAGAGGATTTTATACTTCAATTTGTAGGAAAACATTATAGATCACTGATAACTAGCTAAAATCATTGAAAACAGTACATTTTATGGCTTTATAGCAATATAATAAGTAAAACTACTTGTATATATACAATAACGCTATGGTTTACAAGAAACTATGAAAAACGCTTGCAATATACCGTTATATCACAATATATAACCTCTTACTCTTCTATTTAATAGCTTAATGTAATGTATGCTACTTATAGGTGCAGATTATTCTAAAAAGAGGATTTTATACTTCAATATGTAGGAAAACAGCTATATATCACCGATAAATAGCTAATATCATTGAAAACACTACATTTTATGGGTTTATAGCAATATGATAAGTAAAACTACTTGTATATATACAATAACGATACAGTTTACAAGAAACAATGAAAAACGCTTGCAATATACCGTTATATCACAATAAATAACCTCTTACTCTTCTATTTAATAGCTTAATGTAATGTAAGCTACTTATATTTGCAAATTATTCTAAAAAAAGGATTGTATACTTCAATTTGTAGGAAAACAGCTATATATCACTGATAACTAGGTAAAATCATTGAAAAGACTACATATTATGGGTTTATAGCAATATAATAAGTAAAACTACTTGTATATATACAATAACGCAATGGTTTACAAGAAACTATGAAAAACGCTTGCAATATATCGTTATATCACAATAAATAACCTCCTACTCTTCTATTTAATAGCTTAATGTAATGTAAGCTAATTATAGGTGCAAATTATTCTAAAAAGAGGATTTTATATTTCAATTTGTAGGAAAACAGCTATATATCACCGATAAATAGCTAATATCATTGAAAACACTACATTTTATGGGTTTATAGCAATATGATAAGTAAAACTACATGTATATATACAATAACGCTACAGTTTACAAGAAACTATGAAAAACGCTTGCAATATACCGTTATATCACAATAAATACCCCTTTCTCTTCTATTTATTACTTTGAAGTAGCTACTTATGGTGCAAATTTTTCTAAAAAGGGGTTTTTTACTTCAAATTTTTAGGAAAACGTATATATCACCGATAAAAAGCTAAAATCTTTAAAAAACTACATTTTGTGGGTTTATAGCAATATAAAAAAGTAAACTACTTGTATATTTAACAATAAAACTACAGTTTACAAGAAACTTGAAAAACGCATGCAAAATACCGTTATACACAATAAATAACCCTTTCCTTCTTTTTAATAGCTTAATGTAAAGTAACTACTTATGGTGCAAATTATTCTAAAAAGAGGATTTTATACTTCAATTTTAGGAAAACGCTTTTACACTGATAATACTAAAATCATTTAAAAAAACCCACATTTTTAAGGTTTATAACAAAAAAATAAGTAAAAATACTTGATATAACAAAAACCTAAAGTTTGAAGAAAATATGAAAAAAGTGCAATATACCTTTTTATCAAATATATAAACCCCTTTCTCTTTTATTTTAAAAAGCTAATGTAATGTATGCTATTTTGGTGCAGATTATTCTAAAAAGAGGATTTTAACTTCAATATGTAGGAAAAAAGCTATATATCACCGATAAAAGCTAAAATCATTGAAACACTACATTTAGGGTTTATAGCAATAAAAAAGTAAACTACTAGATATATACAATACGCTACAGTTTTTCAAGAAACTATGAAAAAAACTGCAATATACCGTTATTCACAATAAATAACCCCTTTTCTCTTTTTTTTAATAGCTAAGTAAAGTAAGCTACTTTAGGTCAAATTTTTCTAAAAAGAGGATTTTAATTCAATTTGTAGGAAACAGCTATATATCCTGATAATAGCTAAAATCATTGAAAAAACCCACATTTTATGGCTTTATAGCAATATAATAAGTAAAAATACTTGTAATTACAATAACCTACAGTTAGAAGAAAATATGAAAAACCTAGCAATATACCGTTTATCACAATAATAACCTCTTACTCTTTTATTTTTTGCTTTGTAATGAAACTATGCTATATCCTATAGGTTTCAAAATTTTTCTAAAAAGAGGTTTTTATACTTCAATTTGTAGGAAAAAAGCTATAAACCCATAAAAACTAAAATCATGAAAACACTACATTTTTTGGGGTTTATAGCAATAGATAAATAAAACTACTTGTATATATACAATAACGCTACGTTTTCAAAAAACATGAAAAACGCTTGCAAAATACCGTTATTCACAAAAAAAACCTCTTACTTTTATTTAAAAACTTAAGAATGAACTACTTTATTTTCAAATTATTCTAAAAAAAAAAAAAATTTTTTAAATTCAATTTGTAGGAAAAAAAGCTATATATCACGATAACTAGGGAAAATCATTTAAAGCTACATTTTTATGGGTTTATCAAAAAAATAATAAAACTAAATTTTATATAAATAAGCTATTGTTTTTCAAGAACTTTTTAAAAACGCTTTCAATATTCGTTTTTATCACAATAAAAAACCTCCTACTCTTCTATTTAAAAACTTAATGTAATGTAAGCTATTATAGGTCAAATATTTAAAAAAAAGGGTTTTTTACTTCAATATTTAGGAAAACCTTTTTATCCCGTAAATAGTAAAATTTTTTGAAAAAACACTTTTTTTGGTTTTTTGCAATTGATAATAAAACTACATGTATATTACAAAAACCCCACAGTTTAAAAGAAAAATATAAAAAAAAGCTTGCAATATACCCTTATAAAACAAAAATAACCTTTTTTACTCTTTTATTTATTTTGCTTAAGTAAAGTAAACTTCTTATAGGTGCAAAATTTTTCAAAAAGAGGTTTTTATACATCAATTTTTAGGAAAACCGCTAATATCACCGTAACTAGCTAAAATTTTTTTAAA
>JACEEZ010000617.1:0-32465 GCA_016584305.1 Chionoecetes opilio
AACCCCAAAGATTTTAAAAAGATATGAGCAAAAAAACCTCACTGATTCTAGAAAACCCCTCACGTGATCTAGTGTAGAACATCCCAAACCGCCTTCATTAATTAGCTGCACTGTCAGTGAACAGGCCCAATTTTGTCATGATACCATTCGTGGCTATTGAGCTCAATTTTTTGCCAGATATCAGCCGTGTGTGGTCATTGACTTCGAAGCCGTTCAGCAAATTTGATAACTGCTTTAAGTCATTTATATAATGGCAAGTTACAGACATTGTACAGTTGTTTCAGACAGTTGTTTTGTTGGACGTCCAGTAGTCAGTTGAAGCACACAGCTGGAGCAGCCTTTGATTTTTTTTCGAGAAGGTCAGTTTTCACTTTATTGAATAAGTGAGGTATCATCTGCTGGGATATTGTGGGTCTGCTAGGAAGAACATAGGAGGGATTAAGGTCTTTTGTGCACTCCCTAAATCCTCTTGTCATTCACAAGCGAAAATGGCTGACCACTCATTACCCGCACACACCGATACCTCACTACTCATTACTCCCACACCCATATATAATAGTTTATACTGATATATAGATAGACAGTCAATCATCTCCTGTGGCCTGTGTTGTCCCCTTCTGTAGCGAGTCAAAGGCAGTGTTAGGAGACTTCTTGATCTTCTTGGCAGGCACCTTCTCTTCTTCCTCCTCTCTTCCTTCCACTCGCTGAAGTCTACCTGGTTTTTCTTTTTCTTTCGTTCCCCTTTTCCCTTTTTCTTCTTTAGGGTCTCACCCTTTTTCATTCCAGTGAAGACAGTTGTTCCATCTGATGTCTCATTCCATTCATTCCATGTGTACTCAGCTGTCACATCAATGGACCAATTTACTCACACCTAAAACACGGAGTATTATAAAGCTTTGGGTGCAATATAGGCTACATATCACTGTACTCATATTCTTTTTGCTGAGAAATGCACCATAAATGAAATATATGGCCTTTTTGGGGCCCAAAAAATATCACAACACGGCGGAACGCGCTGTCATTGGTTGTGACGTAGTAACTGCAAACTCAGATCTCGCCTGATCAGCTGATCGGCTTGTTTTGGCTCAGCAAACCGCAAATTATAGTTTTATTTTACTAACCTAACTAACTTGCATTACCCCTACTACCGCAAGATGACCAGTAATCCTCCTTCAAGTGATGTAGTAGGTATTCACTGTGTTTGTGAATATGTAAGTTGTAGTTTATAAGGAAAAAGTGGATAGACAGAGCAAAGTGGCCCGTGACACCAGACAAGTGATGACTTCTGGGATCGGTATTCCTTATAGGGAGCTTAAATGAACCTGCAATGACATGTACAGCTAGACAGATAGACGAACTCATAGAGGAACAGGTAGAAATGTATGGTTAGTAAAGGTTGTAGTGGTGAGTAGAGTGACGAAGGGTGTATGTTTTGCTTATGTGGGGAAAGAAAGCCATACATTTCTACCTGTTCCTCTATGAGTTCGTCTATCTGTCTAGCTTACATGTCATTGCAGGTTCATTTAAACTCCCTATAAGGAATGCCGATCCCAGAAGTCGTCACTTGTCAGGTGTCACGGGCCACTTATCTGTCTATCCACTTTTTCCTTATAAACTACAACTTACATATTCACAAAAGGCGAATTTGGTGAAGAAGCCGTAAGAAGCCGGCTTCTTGCAGCTTGCGTTTGCTGTTATGGCGGGGCATTTTTTAGAAGCCGGCTTCTTACGGCTTTGGCCCAGCTGGTCAAGCGGAAGAAGAAGCGAGAGCCAGGGCTCGCTTACCACGGCTTCTTGCGCTTGGTGCCGGGACGTCAGAGATAAACAACAAATATGGCGGGAGGCAGAGATTTCAGACAGGAGTAATCGTCGTATGAAATACCCTGTAATTTACAGATAACGAACAAAAGTAAAACACATAGAGTACATTAGAAGCCTGGACATACCTTAAGACCACGAAACAAGAACACTTTATACAAGATTTAATGACACACAGGACAATTTAAAACAGTTGAAAAAGAATTGATCATTGTCTTATCAGGCTGACGATAGTCCCTAGCAGCGACGTAGTAGTTTTGCTAAATTTCGCTGAATAATATGGCCACAAATTAGCATCATGTTGTACATTTTTTAAGGTGGTTAAAGGCCCCCCACGGCTTAACTATCGGACCACACTAGAGAGCTTAAAAGGAATGACATGGTGGATAGGAGAACGTCGTCTGGTGAAATAACTTTCTCGAGTCTTTTAACATTAAACACAAGACGTTTGTTTTTCTAATTTACTAAATGCTATTCAAAAGCAGACCGGAACGCTTTCGCTGTTTCATTATGCTCCAATGTGGTTCTTAGAGAAAAAAAAAAATCTCTCACACTTGTGAGAACGTGAAAAATGTTGGAAAACTCTCGCCGACGCGGGACGACGCGTACAATTAAACCTTCACCATCATCCGAATTCCACCCCAAAAAAAACATTTTGCAGATATCTAAGTATGCATGCATGCCATTACTGTTGACGGACAGGACAAAATTAATGTGTAGTAGAGGTCTGACTAGGTATTGTGGAAAGAATCGATTGCGTTGAGGGAAAAGCTTAAGAAACAGGGCCCCACGTAGCTGACCCAAATGTTGGCTCTATGTGTTATACTTACTGTCCTTAACACATCTGGTTAGATTTTTAATGAGTGCCGACATTACTTTGCCTACATGGCCGATATTAAATTTCACGGTTCTTGAGAAAAAATAGTCAGTCTAGGGTTAGGTAGGTCAGGTCTGGTCAGGTAGGTTGGTAGGGTAGGACAGCCCGTGCGGCTCGAGGGGGGGTGTAGGTTAGGTACTGTAGAGTTTTGTCATCTTTAGAATAAAGGCCAACCTTCCTATCTTTCTTCTTCTTCTTATAGCCAACCAAGCTTGGGGACAAGGTGGGGAAACCGGAGTTTTGGTGGGACAGCCACACATATAAGGGAAAATTATGCCCGATAAGTCTAGGAACTATTTAAATTTCCCTATGTATGCGATTGTTTTGTAGGGGCCATTTTTCCCCTTAGTGTGTGCTCCCCCACCAAAAACCCCGATAAGCACCAAGGTCCCCAGCTTGTTAGCATAAGAGAAGAAGAAGATAGGGGGTGGAGCCTTGTTCTATGATTTACCTATATATATATAATATATATATATATATATATAGATATATATAGATAATCTAATTTATATGTTGTATTTGCTGTATATTTTTTTTCTGGTTAAATTAGATGTTTATGAAAGAAGGATCTAATGGTATTTTTTGGTGTACCTGAATTCTTATGTTGAACATACTATAATTAATGGTGTAAATGATGTACAGCTAAACCTCTCTTGACGAACAAATTGGGGAAAGGTGCGGGATTATAATTATCCGAGTGATCCGAACTTTTCGCATATAACAAATTGTTGGTCGTTATATGAGGTGGAAAGTTCCCATTTCCGAATAATTCCGTGGTATCGTGAACTCGTTCGTTACATCGACGAAAGTTCGTTTATACTTACATATATGCAGCCATCACAAATACTACACGAATACAGGGCAATTAAAAAGCACAGGGAAACCGTACAACGCCATATACTGAACTATTCGCGTAAAAGCAAGCAATTACCGGACTGGCAGGAAAAAGTATTGAAGACGATATTTGTTATCTAAATAAGGATCCGTAAAAGCGAGGCGTTCTGTGTATACACTAAACTTTGAGAAGACTACAGAGCATCAGTCTATATACCTAATACGTTGGTTTGGTGACATTTTTTTTTTGAAGTAGGATTAGGTTATGGGTCAAGAGTGTTTCTCATATAGGAAATACAAAAATTATGAACTAGTTATGAGAAACTGTTATTTGGGGAATCTGATGTTAATCGTATTTTATTGGATACTTTGGTTGAATATCTGACCAATCAGTATTACACTGGTCCTTTGTGCAGTAAATTCTGAGGTTTTAATAATAATTTATTTTTAGTTTTTATAGTTGATTATTGCTTCTGTTATTAATTTTTACGTGTCCCTTATAAAACTTCTATAAAGGACATACAAATCAATAACATACTTTTATATTATTTTCATTTCCGGTATATTTACCGGTTATCTATAAAGGTGGCAAATATTCGGTAAAAATTTAGGATGAAAACTATGACCATGACTATTGTCATTATGAACCAAACACTCATAATGCTGTCTGTCTCTATTTCCTTCATGGCAAAGGGTTTAATTGCAATAGTAACACAGTCTTTATGTTTCAGGTATGTATGGTCGGTTGCATTGAAGTGTTACCGACCGAAGCTGAAGGAGAAGACTCTGAGAGAAAGGAGTGAGAGGGGGAGTAAAAAAAATAAAATAAATATCTTATTTCCATGAAACATGGTTTTACTATCAAACGTACATCACAGATGTTCTATTGCATATATACTAAAAATGAAACTTATTACTGAAAAGTACACGCAAATAAAAAACAAAATACATAAAAAGAAAGTCAAACGAAACATTTAAAAGGAAATTAATTATAACATTAAAACAATAAAGAACTAAAAGTCACTTCAAATACTTTAAAATATACAACAGATGCAACTGCTTTTTGATATGGTGGAAACAAATCTATAGGGGTTTTTTTCCTTGGTGTCAATTAAAAGTACAATTTATAAGTCAAGGACTTAAAAAGGTAGACTTCATAATTAATGATTCAATAAGGCAAATTGTTCAAATAGTTAAGGACCTTTGTACAGTGTGGGTATGGCACCAGTCGTTCTGGTTCTTGGCACATAAAGGTCTTTTAGCTGCCGTTGTTCGTATTGGCTTGTATTTCTCCCTGACAAGGAAAACTATATACACTCCGGATTACAACACATGGACAAGCCTTATAAACAGCGAAAAAAAAAAACAAAAAAAAAAAAACCAAATTTTTCATAAATATACGGCTTAATTGTAACCACTTAACTCTTTTATGATTGGAAGTAACGTTGATCCTTCTTTCTAGCTCATTCCAATAGCTAGTTAGCTGCAATATTTTGCCCCCCCTCCCCCCAGTTTTAAAACTCTAAAAAGTAAAGTTGAGAAAAGTATTTGTGAGTCCCATATAACATACAGTAATTCATTAAGCTGAGAGAGAGAGAGAGAGAGATTATTTAATGCCAAAAATTAGCAAAGAATGAAGGTAAACAGACACCCACTATCTTCCAAGCAAAATATAAAATCAGGCCCCAACACCAAAGCGAAAATCCCGGCACTGGCGGGCAGATGATGGCAGTTAATGAAATCCTCATTATACCTGTAACCTGTCGATCAGGAGCAGCAGTTAATAAATAAAATAAGTACTAATGAGGAACTCGACCCAGTCCAGCCCCATATGATGTCCGTAGGGTGCCCGCCTCTTTTACCTTAGCCCTATTAATAGTCCTTGGTTTAGGAGCAAAAAAACATTAATGTGAGGAGTATGTGTGTGATCCATTCACAATATCGTCAGTCCAGTTAATCGTAACTTATTAATGGCTTTCATTCGACGGTTTACACTTTCGTCCGTGGGTGTTTTGTTTACAATTATCAGCTGTGAGCGCCGAGCTGGGCGAGCCTCGAACACCACTGTCAGGCCGTTCTGGCGCGAGCAGAAAAGACGAGAGAAGCCGTAAGAAGCCGGCTTATTACGGCTTTTCTTAACCAAAACTTGCCCTTAAACACAGTGAAATACTTATCTAACATCACTCTGAAGGAGGATTAATGGTCATCTTGCGGTAGGAGGGGTAATGCAAGCGGTGTATTAGTAGGTAGTACATAATAGTTTAGCGGCGTTGACAGCTGTTTTGCTCTGTTGTATTGTGCTTATGAAGTCACAACATGGCGCCAGTCGTGTAGAAGCGTATACTTTTCCTGCACTTACATTGGCTGTATCATAAAAATTACTTTCACATAGAAAAATTCAACCATTCCACTGTCCAAACAGATGAGGCTTGAAGATGTAAAATCAATCACCTTACCTCAAGTAGAGTAAAATTGGTCCATTGTCTCATTACATTCACGCCAGTCAGCTGATCCATTCTTAGCTTTCTTCATTTACCCCCTTCACGCCCAGATCTTTCCTTTGCTAAAAAGAAAATGTGTGTTATCAAGCCATAAAAAATTAACGAAAAGTATTTGAATATACCAAATTTGTAGTCGACAAGGCATACTTAAAACAGGCCATATCTATCAAAATATGTTTAATCACAAAAAAATGTCTTAATGTTACACAAATTACAAAGGAAATTACGTAGGGTCTCAAGGGGGGTTAAGTGTTCTCTCCCTATCTCTACCTTCATTCATATAACATCCGAGAAGCACTAGCAATCTTACATGATGTGCTTCTTATTCCTATCGCTGTCTATCTTCCTTTTCTTTTATCGGGTTCTTCTATTCTATACTGTATTCTTTGCCCTGCTGCTGTGGTTCCTCGGGGGTTGTGGCGTACTGGGTTCTGAGTCTGGGGGGTGGGTTGCTGGGAGTTCCGTTCCCGGTTTGCCCCTCTGTTCTAACCTCTTCCTGCAGCATACCTCCTTATATTCCTTCCTCTTGTTCTCTATTAATGATGAGAGGGACTCAAGATATCAAATAATGGTAATGAGTCTACAGGTTTGTCCCACCTGATTAAAGGTAACAAACTTAAAATTATCAAGAGTATCTAAGAATGAGTCCATGAGGAAGCCCATCTCATTAATCCCCAGAAATTACTACTTAACCCTCTCACGCACCGTGACGCGATCGCGTTCAACGGGGCCGTCTGCAATCTGAGCTTTTGACGCGAATTGCGTCAAAAAAACAGTTAAAAATTCGCCAAAAATAAAGTATTTATCAGAATTGCGTCAAATGTTCTGCGTCCAAAGATCCAACTCTAGACCATAAAATAAAAAAAAGGTCAACTCGTGTGCAGGTGGATGTGAAATGATAAAGGGTTTGTGCAGTTTCCACTCAGCAGGCAGCCTTGTGCGATCGCAAGTGTCGTCCCTTTTTAAAACGTTTGTTCCGAGCTGGCCATAATGGCCATATGATAATTATAATGGTATAGCCGTTGGAATCCTCAAAAAATCCGCATCATTTATTGGAATCTAAACCCTAAAAAGTTCGACTCAGGAAGTTTCGAGCACGAAGTCGGGAAGTAATGTATTTCTTATTTCTTTTACTCAACTATTTCTTTGGAGGCGGTATAATTCTTGCTTTTATTTTGTTTTTTTATTGCATTTCTTGTATTTTTTCTTTTAATAGGCAGATATAATCTCTTGCAAGAACCAATGAATATAATAATGCCAGGAATAAAGAATACACGTTGGTGAAATTGATACAGAAAAACAATTATTCGCTGCACAGTCTGGCCATTTCGAGGGCCCCCCCTGTAGGGAGCATAAGAGACGGCATGTATGCAGTGGACGAAAAAAAAATATTAAACTTTCTAGCGTGAAAGGTGTTAATGTTTGCCAAGAGAGAGAGGGAAGAGACAAGGAGTAAATAATTCTAGTTTACTCTCTAAAAACACTGATCAAGCTGACTGACATAGGAAGATCAGAGTAGATAATGTAACCATTACAGTAAACCCTCTTAATTCGAACGAATTGGGGAGAGATCTGGGTTCGAATTAGCCGCAAGTCCGACGAATTATAATGGTTACTCTACACACAATAAGAACTCGCTCAATTGCCCGAAACAGCACAGATGTTTACTTGTAACTCACAAAAACCAAATGTTAGAATATGCTATTTTCGCGGTTATTTCTCTAAAAACAATCCAAGGCTGGAAACGGCTGAAATTTGAACTTTAATCATGGGATGAAAACTGACTCCAGATTCGGTTCAGCCTGCCCGAAAATTGCTAGGAACTTAAATTCAAACAAAAATCTATAAAAAAATATCTGCAAATTTGCAATATTTTTTGAAAAATAGATTTGCCTATAGGGAGGTGTTGCTCTCGCTCACAAATAAGGGGAGTGTGGAGAATGTGTATAATATAATTATAATGTAAATGCGGTATTAATTAAGGTAATTTAAGTAAATGATAAGTATTGGCATATGATAAATGAAACATGCCCGGGTATTAACAATTTACACCTTATTAGCACCTAATTTGAACGGCTGCTCATTGGCGCGTCCATTAGATTTCGCCACCGAGGGTTGCGACAAAGTAGGTAGGATTTGTGGCGGTCGGTCGCCGCCGCGGGTGGAGAGTTAAGAGGTTATTACAATGAGCAAAGTTCTCGCGGATCTCTGAGTCAAAAATCGATGATGTCGGCTTCGTGGGACGACTACGAGTTCCCTATCACCACTTACCTCGCGCTCCTCGTCGTATCGTAGTGACTGATGAATTTCACAACAAACAAGGATGTTTGGAAGCTCCCTCTCCAAGCCCACTTTTCACTAAGCGCTGGGGATGCTTTGGCCATAGTGGCACTGATACAAAACAACGAAAAAAGAAGAATGGGGGGGCGAGACGGCCTAGCCGCGAGATGATGAGGAGCATTAGCTAAAGGTTGAAATAAATAGTAGAAAGCTGAATTTTTCAGGAGAGGCGTCAAAAATAGTGTATATATCGCCATTATGCAAAGTTCTGCAAATACAACCTCGTGGCATTCTTCATAATTCAATAATGGGGCCCTCGCCATCACAATGAAACGATAAAATTAAAAGTATATGATCATCCATCCGGAGTTTGTTACGTAATAAGATTTATTGTGGGTACATCTATGTTTTCGAGAGTGTCTGAATACAATGGAGCCATAAAAAATATTTGACGTTGACATAATAGCATAAATTCAATAAGGTGAAGAATTTTTTTTAAATTTTTTTTAATTTTAACTCATACCACAACTATGTTATGTACGGTTACCATTCTATAATAGCCAAACATAGTATATTGTACAAAACACCAATTAGAAAACACAATACCCAACCCATATGTTGAAGGAATGTCTAATCAGTAGTATCCCCTCGCCTTGCACAGCAAAGAACATGCGAATTTTACAATTGTACCTCACTGCAACAGTGCACATTATTGTTAACACTCCATCCGGTGCCTTGTAAACAACGACATGACTTTCCACCCCTACCTTGCAGCCGCAAAGATACCATTTTCAGTACCTTCTTTTTTTTCGGGAAAAAAGCAAAGGCATATCGGTATAGATTGGAAAAAGTATCCCTCTCTCTACTCCCACCACCACTCATTTGGTGTGCAGTCATTTCCTGCCATGCTGAACGCATGGTATGTTCTATAAGCTATGAACCGGCAGCTGCTGAAGTTGGAGGGATTGATTCCAACTTGAAAAACCAGATGAGGATAAGGACGCTTACGTGTAGATCGGAAGTACATAAAACTAGCGAGTTGTCCAGTGAATTTGATCCGGACAGCTCCATACAGCTTTAGTAAAAATAAAGAAATAACTATACTATGCGTGCTATCTCATCCTCGACTAGCTGTCAGACTGAAGAGGGAAAACACTCAAACAGTTCCAATTCGCTCACTATCGAACAGTGACAGGGCCCTTTTTTTCCCTGATTGTAGAGGGAAGACACAGTATCACATCCAGTGATTGCATGGTACAAACATCAGGGTGTTGTTGAGCTAGAACAGCTTCTGGATTTCACGTATACATTTTACAATGCAAAGGTTACCGTCCACAGAGCATATGAAGATTCATGTTTGGTGGGTGGCTTGTGGACCATCATCACCAGCAATCAGTATCAGTTCCCACGACAAAACGGACAGGCGAATTTTGAAAGTGGGGCGGCACCACTATGGCAGTTGATGTAATCATGGTGATACTTGATGCAATCAGCAGTCAGCAATCGGCAACACTTGTTGGACCAATTATCCCCACAGCCTCATATTTCTTCTTTAATTTGGATTAATCTGTCCTTATAGCCTGCCATTACCAAAGAATGCCTTTTTTGATGTTGTGTTTTCATTTCCAACCAAGGACAAATGTCAGGAGAAGTGTTCTGTTTGGCGCTTCGCTGCTGTCCGCCGTTTTAGTTGAGTGGAAGAACTGCCATATCCGTCAAACACTACTATACTACCTGGCCCATAGTGAAACAAGAAAATGGGGATACATTACTGGTCACACACCATGGTTGTATGTGGGATCAGCAGGCCTGGCAAGCTCTTGAAGATGAGTCCTCCATCAAGGACGACAACGTGCATTACCTGGAAGTTCTAGATGGACATTCACTTCGACTTGAGGAACAATAAGCCAAGGGACACTCTTAGTGGTTCTTCCTCATGATACATTTATCGATAGGGAGGGTGGCGTTTGGCAAAACTCGTGAAGCAGATATTCCTCCATCTAGAACACTCCCGGATCACACATGTGACCCTCAGAAATAATGTTTCTATTCCCACCTCCACCTCAACACCTCGCACCT
Source organism: Chionoecetes opilio (assembly GCA_016584305.1). NCBI lineage: Eukaryota > Metazoa > Arthropoda > Malacostraca > Decapoda > Majidae > Chionoecetes > Chionoecetes opilio. Next base: position 10,390 of record JACEEZ010000617.1, read on the forward strand.
GACCTGATCTTTTTGTCATCCACTGATGCTGGGTCACACGAGTCTTTCGTTTTAATTTTACGTCAGCATAGGTTTCGCACAGTCATTACAGAAGCAGCATTGACACCAATATCAAATGCGATCTGCATTTACACACTAGCCAGCAAACAACAACGTTTTGTATCACAGACCAGAGCATCATTGTCTCCATATGAAATGAGAGAGTGCTACTTTGAGCCAGTTGAGAAGGTCTCATAGTCTTTAGCATCTCTGGCTGTACTGCTAGCACGCCGATCTACGGTGGTCAGATGGGACTGTGGACTGCAGTGAAACAGTTCCAGGGCATCGCATATTGGGATGCATCTGGGGCATAGCATGCACCCATTATTGAGTGTGCTGTCTTGTTGTAATTCCTCGACACGAACCATACTCCGGAAGGTCTTCAGCCAACCGCATCAATCCTTGTTCAATAGTTGGTCGCTGAAGTTTCACTCAGAATTTGTCTGTTTTAGGCTGGTGAAAACTCCCATGCTCGGTGAAGTCGCAGTACTGGTCTGGAGAAATGATATCACTTAGACTTTCATCTGGTCAAGGTAGAGGCGGGGCCAGACTCTGCATAATGCCAAGGTGGCCAGCAGGCATGGAACAGGGGGATCATTTCACTGGACGGTATGGAGCGTAATCCCACAAATTCCTGTGGTTCTGCTCGGATGAAACATCTAATAAGGACACTTGTTTCAAATATTCGCTTTACAGTTCGACTTTGGGCGGCAAGACTCTTCATCAGCTCATCCATGACTGTGTGAGCTGTTGGACACACATATCATTCACACAGAAGCAGTGCGCATTTCCACTCAGCAGATCTGTGTGTACAGCCTGGATATCAGTGAGTGAACAATTACTGAGACCAAGGTGTTCCAGTAAGTTGGACATGATGGCTACGACCGACAGAATATGAGCGACGAAGTGCGCGAGCATATGCATGCCCGGCCATCATATGGATTACAGTATTTGGAGCATAAACATGTCTTCATAGATCTTCCAAACCATACAACCCATCACATATCAAATGTATCAATGTATGACAGAGTAGCGTGAAAACCTCCACGTTAATGTACAATGTGGTTAGCCTCGTGCATGGGATGATTTAGACAATTTCAGTGCTTTCTATATAGAGGGGTTGATCGAACGTAACTAGGACAACACCAAGGCCCATGCTCGTCAGCAGTTTCTGTGCAAAAACACAAAAGCAGAGTATATGGTGTGTCAGGCTGAGAGGGTCCTGGTTAACGAATGGCAGGATCTGATCTTATTCTTCTCATGATTATCTCCCCCGCACAGCACATTTGCATAAAACCGCTCCATGATGGACAGTTCTGGCACCATGATACTAGAGAGAAACTTGCTATACAGTGACACTATCCAAAGCATTGGGACAATTCTTTTTTCACTAGGGGTGGGGATCCTCTTGGAGGTTTCAAGGGTCCGCCAATGATGACTTGAATCCAAGTGTGCTAGTGTTCTTGTTTACACTTTGATTGGGACTATTGCCAAATTGACCTGTTTGTGAAATAAAGTCTCTCTTAGTAGAACGGGGAATGACAGACTGGATTGTCCTGCTAACATAGAAGGGTAACACATGCAATACCACCCATAACATGCCAGGTACCAAGACCGGTGAGGGTATTCTAACATTGAGTGGTCAGCATCATCAAACTATAAAATTAACAAAATACCTTCGAGATTCATACCAATTTAATCTGTAAGCAGTGCATCATATAGGACGTTGAACCTCCTATAATCATCTGCAAATGAATACTACCAATATATCTAATAGTTCTCGAGACTCATACTTTACGATGATATAAACAGATATTGCTAGCAATATTGGAGACCACAATGCTCGAGGTCGACACGCATGACATATCCGTGTGCAAGTGCTGTAACGGCGGCGTTCACAGCCGACAACTCTTGTCAGATTTTGATGATTTGATTTACCACTCAGTAGTCGTTTCAAAGAGTCAGGCACTATTTTACACGTCTGCAAATGTGTCATGTCGGGTTATCTCAGAGTCACAATATTGCTACAAGATTTACATCATCGGTATGATTGCAGCGCCATATCCTATGATCGAATCTTTTGTCATGTTACGGATCAGAATTACTTCAAGGATGTGTGGTTAATTTCAGCGAAGAAATACATAGGCGTCTGTTTTCAATATCACAAGTCCGAACAATGTACTGGCCGAAAACATCCTCCAATTTCTGTCCTAGCCTTTTTTGGGGTTGTCAGCCATCTTCTTCATCTAAATAGTCGTCCATAAAAGTTCATAAGCTTCTGCAAGTTGGAATATTGATAGTCATCATTGTTCGCGTATAAATGGCACAACTATGGAAATGCGCGTGTTTGTGGAAATGGAAGGTCGGCCCGTTGAATCAATCACGGGTATTCTCGCTTGGAAATTGTTTGCCAGCAGAGAAGAAACCTGAAAAGTCATGGTTGTACTTGACTCAGCAGCAATAAAAGCTAACGCATTGGATACGCGAAGTCTAACAGCATCTCCCCAATTCCTCATGGCGATTCGCCAGCTTTCTCAATTACGCTTTGAAGGGTGGCTTTTTAATAGCATCATGTGCCCGCTTACCCGAGGTGGCGGGGTATCTTTGTTCTACATGGTAGTCTATGACAGTCTTTGCACATAGAGATCAATCTTCTTTATATTAAAAAACTCGAGTTCATTGAAACGTTAATTTTGGAAGATGGATGTGCCCAAATCAGAGTCCAAGGCTCTTTTCCCTTTTCCTTTTGTAAGAGTAATACGGCCTGGTCGAATGTATTCGCCGACGACATTTACCATGGATGGGACTGGCAATTGTGACCTCTTCCTCTCACAATACAGGGACTTGCAAACCATATTCTATTTCAAATGCTGGCTCGTAGGAGTCTCTCAGGCCTATCAATGGAACTCTGCCTACGATATGATGTGATCCGATTACGCATGTGGGAATACTGCAAACTCGGCCATCACTGACAGCACCTGAAAATGGAGACAATATTTTATTATAATTATATGACAATATACCATTTTAATTATAATTTATGCTAATGTATTCACTCACTATATTATAATATTACTAGTAATTACACTTATGTAATGATTTTAAATCAAAATGAAACAGGGAAGGGTCCCACTGTAATAAATAAGTTGCAGTTATGCCGATTTTGGTATTGTAACATTTATCGCAATGAATTGTTTATAGCGGCAATCTTCAATTCTGAAAATGCCACCAGGTTGAATTTCAGACTTGCAGTGGACATGCTTATGGTCTCTGAGACTCCCCTGAAAAAAATGTTCAGATTCTAAACTTTTTTCTAGGTTTTCGTTAAATTTTTTATACTAATGCTCCTGAATAATAGTGGAAGTGGAGGGTATGCCTGAACAACCCTACCCTATACAGCCTTAAGGGCATAGGTGACCAGGCAGGTATGTCACACGTCGAACAAAATCACCCAGTAAACTCGTATATACGTTGCATGTTTTAATATTGTCAATATAGCTACCTTATCAGAAGAAACTTCCAACATGGAGTCAGTGAACCGAAACTAGATATATTATAAATTATACTTATATATATATATATATAATTGGGTTGGTCCAAAAAATCATAGGGTGGAAAAAAAAAAAAAAATTCAAAATTGACAAAGATCTGGGGCATCGCTGATATTTTGTTATACGAATAGAAAATACTCATGGCAAAAACAGTTCGCCACAGTCAAAAAAATTTTAGGGGTCCATCAAGAGGAAGGAAGCTGTTACATCCGGTGGGGGTTGCTAATCCGGTGGGGAGCAGAAGAAGACGTCCAGTGGGACGAGAGGGAGGGAGTCAGGTGCAGCTCTTCGGTTTCGCCGGCAGGTCGGTGCTTTAAAGTAATTGTTCTTTTCCTTTTTTATCTCTAATTATTTTTTTTTCTTTTGATTCCAGAGTGAGGAGCATGGCCGTGTTCTACACGGAAAAAAAAATAAGTACAAATGTGGAACTCGACCAGCCAGCCCCATATGAGTCCGTAGGTCCCCCCTTTACCTTGCCCTTTTAATGTCCTTGGGTTTTATGGAGCAAAAAAACTTTAATGGAAGGATATGTTTGTGATCCTTTTCACAATATGCAGCCCGTTACGTAACTTTAAATGTTTTCTTTCGAGGTAATTTTCGTCAGGGGGTTGTTTTGTTTACAATTATCAGTGTGAGCGCCGAGCGGGGAGCCTCGAACACCCTGTCAGCCGTTCGGCGAGCACAAAAACAAAGGAGAAGCCGTAAAAAGCGGTTTTCTTAGGCTTCTCTCCCCAAAAATTTGCCTAAACACTAAATATTTACTACTCATTTGAAGGGGGGGTACTGGTCACTTGCGGTAGTAGGGGTAAGCAAGTGGGTGTATTAGTAGTTCATAAAGTAGGGGCCGCTTGACAGCTGTTTGCTCGTTGTTTGTGTTATACGTCACAACATGGCCCCAGCTTTTTAGGCGTATACTTTTTCCCGCACTAATTGGCTGTATCATCAAAAAACTTTTACATAGAAAAATCAACATCACTGCCCAAATTGAGGCTTGAAGATGTAAATCAACCTTTCCTAAATAAGAAAATTTGGTCCTTGTCTATTCCATTCATTCCGTCACTGCCCCATTCTTAGCTTTTTCATCTTAACCCTTCACGCCAGATTTTCCCCTTTGCTAAAAAGAAAAAGGGGTTTTATCAAGCCATAAAAAACAAAAAGTATCTGAATATCCCAAATTTGTTAGCCCCGACAAGGATACTAAACGGCATTTATAAAATATTTTTTATATCAAAAAAAAATGTTAATGGTACACAAATTAAAAAGGGAAATTACGTTAGGGGCCCAAAGGGGTTAATGTTTTCCTCTATCTTTCCCTTTTTTCTATTAAATCCGAAAAAAGCCTACAATTTTACCTGATTTTTTGCTTCTTTTTCCCTCCTCCGCTTTATCTTCTTTTCTTTTCTCGGTTCTTCATTCTATCTTATTTTTTCCCCTGCTGCTGTGGTTCCTCGGGGTTTGGGTCGGGGTTTGGTCTGGGGTGGGGGGTTTGCTGGGGTTCCGCCCCGTGCCTCTTTTCTTAACCTTTCCCTGTAGCATACCCCCTTATATTCCCCCCTTTTTCTTATTATATGAGAAGAGACTCAAGATACAAAAAATGGTAATGATGATACAGGTTTTTGTCCCTCCTGTTTAAAAGGGAAAAAATTTAAATTATCAAGAGTATTAAAATGAGACTGAGGAACCATTTTCAAAATTCCCCCAAAAAAATTACCCCTTTAAACCCTTTTTAAAGCACCGTGACCATCGCGTCAAAGGGGGGCCGTCTGCAATCTGGTTTTTGACCGAATTGCGTAAAAAACATTAAAAATTCCCCAAAAAATAAAGTTTATCAGAATTGCGTCAAAAGTTCTGCGTCAAAACCCAACCTAGACCTAAAAAATAAAAAAAATGTCAATGTGTGAGGGGTTGAAATGAAAAGGGGTTTGTTTGTCGGGTTTCCACTCAGGGGCGCCTGTGCGATCAAATTTGTCGTCCCTTTAAAAGTGTCCCGAGCTGGCCAAAAGGGCCATATGAAAATTAAAATGTAGCGTTGGAATCTCAAAAAAAATCCAATTTTAGGCATATAAACCCTAAAAAGTTGACTCAGGAAGTTCGAGCTACGAAGGGTGAACGTAAGTTTTTTCTTATTTCTCTTTACTAATATTTTTGGGTCGGTAAAATTCCCTATTTTTTGCATTTCTGTTATTTTTTTCTTTCAAAAGGGCAAAATAATCTCTTGAAAAACCAAGTTTTAAAATAATGCCAGGAAAAAAGAATAACGTTGGTGAAATTGATAACAGAAAACAATTATTCGCTGCACATCTGGCCTTTCGGGGGGCCCCCTTAGGGACTAAACGGAGTTGCAGTGGACGGAAAAACTTATTAAATTTTTTAGTGCGTAAAAAGGGTTAATGTTTGCCAAGAGAGAGGGGAAGGGAAAGGGGTAACTCTTTCTAGTTTATCTCTATAACATGATAAAGTAGACAAAAGGGAAAGTAAAGAGTTATAAAGTACCCTTTACAGTAAACCCTCTCTAATTCGAACAAATTTGGGGAGATCGGTCGATTAGCCGAAAGTCCAAATTTATCCAATGGTTACTCCCACAAAATAAGAACTCGCTCAAACTTCCCAAAAACAGACAGATTGTTTTATTGTCTCCCCAAAAACCAAAATGTAGAATTGCTATTTTCGCGGTTTTTTTCCTAAAAAAATCAAGGCTGAAAACGGGCTAAAAATAGGATTTAAATCATTGAACTAAAAACTGACTCAGATTCGTGTTCAGCATCCCCGAAAACGCTGGGAACTAAATTTCAAAAAAACTATAAAAAAATATTGCAAATTTTGCAATTTTTTTTTAAAAAAATAGATTTGCTATAGGAGGTGTTGCTCGCTCCAAAAAGGGGAGTGGGGGAAAGTTTTAAAAATAATATAATGGTAAGGGGTAAAATTTAAGGAAATTTTAAAGAAAATGATAATATTGGCATATGATAAATAACACCCCCAGGGGTTTTAAAAATTTACACCTTTTTGCCCCTTTAAATTTTAAAACGGTGTCTTTGGCCCCCGTCCTTTAGATTCTGCCACCGGGGTTGGCACGTAGGTAGGATTTGTGGCGGTGGGCGCCCCCGGGGGGTTGGAGATTAAGGGGTTTATTCACGAGCAAAGTTTTCGGGGATCTCTGGTAAAAAATGAGGGATTTTGGCTACGTGGACGTACTACCGCAGTTCTCCTATCACACTTACTCGGCTCCCTCGTGTATCGTATTTTTTGACTGATGAATTCCACAACAACAAGGAGGTTTTAGTCCCTCAAGCCCCTTTTCCAAAGAGCTGGGTGTTTTGGCCATGTGGCACTAAATTTACTAAAAAACGAAAAAAAAGAATGTGGGGCGGAGAGGCCTAGCGCGAGTGAGAGGACTTTAGCTAAAAGGTTGAAAAAATAGTAGAAAGCTGTTTTTTTCAGGGAGTCCAAAAATTGTATTATCGCCCCTTATGAAAGTTCTGCAAATAAAACCTCGGGGCATTTCATATTAAAAAGGGCCCGCCATCAAAATTAAGATAAAATAAAGAAATATGATCATCCACCGAGTTCGTAGAAAAAGTTTTTTTGTGGGTACATCTAGTTTTAGAGTGGCTGAATAAAATGGAGCCAAAAAAAAATTTTTGAGTTGACAAATTAGCATAAATTAAATAGGTGAAGAATTTTTTTTTTTTTTTTTTAATTTTTAAATAATCCACAATTGTTATGACTTTTACATTTAAAATAGCCAACTATTTTTATATTGACAAAACCCCCAAATTGAAACCACAAAAAACCCAACCCATATGTTAAAGGGGAATGTTAATCGTAGTATCCTTCGCCTTGCCGCAAAAAAACATGCGAATTTTTAAAATTTCCCCACTGAACCAGTGCACATTACGTACATCCCCCCCTTTCCCCTTGTAACAACGACATGATTTCCCACCCTACCTTGCAGCCGCAAGATCCTTTTTCAGTACCTTCTCGGGAGAAACGGGCCTATCGGTATAGTTGGAAAAAAGTATCCCCTCCTCTACTCCCACCCCCACCATTGGTGGTAGTCATTTCCCTCCCATTGCTGAACAGCATGGTATGTTCTAAGCTAGGGAAATTTGGGCAGCTGCTGAAGTTGGGGGATTGTTCCCAAATTTTAAAACCAGAGAGGATAAGGACGCTCTAGGTGATGGAAGTAATAACATAGCGATGCTGTCCAGTAATTTGCCCGGGACGCTCCTAAGCTTTAAAAAAAAATCCCCTATGCGTGCTTTTCTCATCCTGATGCTGTCGACTGAGGAAAAAACACTAAAACAGCCCCCAATTGTCTCACTATAAACAGGGGGGCCCCTTTTTTTCCCTTGATTGATAGGGAAAAGCACAGTATCACACCGGGGATTGCATGACAAACATCAGGGTTGTTTGATGCTAGAAAGCTTCCCGATTCACTATACAGTCCAGAAAAGGGTTTTCCGTCCCAGAGCATATGAAGATTCATGTTTGGGGTGGTTGTGCGCCATATCACCACAAGCAGTATCAGTTCCCCGACAACGACAGGCAATTTTTGAGGGGGGGCCCCAAATTTTGGCTTTTGATTTAATCATGGTACTTGATGAAATCAGCCGCAGCATCTGCCAAATCTGTTTGAAAAATTATCCCCACAGCCTATATTTTTCTTTAATTTTTGGATTAATCGGTCCCTTATTCCCGCCATTTCCCAAGAATGCCTTTTTTGATGGTGGTTTTTATTTCCAACTCAAAACAATGTCAGGGGAAGGTTTGTTTTGGGGCTTCGTGCTGTTCCGCATTTTTTGTTGAGGAAACACTGCCAATCCCTCAAACACTACATACTACCGGGGCCCTAGTGAACAAGAAAATGGATCATACTGGTCAAACCCCCCGGGGGTATTGGGGTCAGCAGGCCCTGGCAAAACTTTTAAGATGATGTCCCCCATCAAGGGCGAAAGTGCATTACGGAAGTTCAGATGGACTTCATTTCGACTTGGAACACAGCAAGGACACTCTTTGTGTCTTCCTCATGATACCTTATCGATTAGGGAGGGGGCTGTTTTTGGGAAACTCGTGAAGCGATATTCCTCCATCTCAGAACACTCCCGGATCACACATGGACCCTCATGAACAATACGTTCTATTCACCCCCACCTCAAAAACCTCGCCAAATGACCCATTTTTTTCACACTGATGCTGGTCACACGGTCTTTCGTTTTAAAATTTTTCGTCAGCATTTTCGCCAGTCATAAGAAGCCCCCTTGCACCAATATCAAATGCTTTTATCTGCATTTAACACTTGCCCGCAAAAACACCGTTTTCTAACGACCAGAGCATCATGGGCCCATAGAAAAGGGGGAGTGTACTTTTAGCCAGTTGAGGAAGGTCTCATAGTCTTTAGCATCTTGGCTGTCCGCTAGCCGAGATCTATGCTGGTAGATGTGTGACGTGGACGCAGTGAAACATTCCAGGCATCGCAATTGGGATGCATTGGCATAGAGCCACCTTTATTTAGTGGGTCTTAATTCCTCGACCAACGAACCATACCTCCGGGAAATCTTTAGCAACCCCCTAATCCTTGTTTAATAGCTGGTGGAAGTTTCCACTCCAGAATTTGTCTTTCTCGGGTGGTGAAAAACCCCTGCCGGTGAAACGCAGTATGGTTGGAGACATGATATCATTAGACCTTTCATCTGGTTAAGGTAGAGGCGGGGGGACTTGGGATATGCAAGGTGGCCCCGCAGTGGAACATGGGGACATTTACTGACGGTATGGGGAGTAAATCCAACCCTGTCGTTTCTCGGAGAAAAAAACTAATAAGGGACCTTGTTTAAATATTTGCTTTCAGTTCGACTTTGGGCGGCAGATTTTATAGATCATCCATGATCTGTGTGAGTGTTTGGGCAATATTCATTTTTACAGAAGCAGTGGCGCATTTTCCCCTCAGCAGAACTGTTGTACAGCCTGGATATCCGGAGATTAACATTACTGAGACTCCAGGTGTCTCCAGTAAGTTGGGGAAAGAGGCTACCGACGACAGAATATGACGCGAAGTGCGCGAGCATATGCATGCCCGGCCCCCAATGATTACAGTATTTGGAGCTAAACGTTTCCCCAAAATCTTCCAAACCACTACCACCCACACTATCCAACGATCCCCTTTTGACAGAGTAGGGGGAAACCTCCACTTAAAGACAATGTTTTTTTAGCGTGATGGGGTGATTTAACAATTTTAGTTTCTTTTTTATAGGGGTTGATCGAACGTAACAGGACAACACCAAGCCCCTGCCTTTAGTAGTTTTTGTCAAAACCAAACAAGTATTGGTGTAGGCTGAGAGGGGTCCGGGTTTTCGAATGGAGGTCGAATCTTCTTCCTTTTAGATTATCTCCCTCCAGCACATTGATAAAACCGCTCCATGAGGACAGTCGGCACAAGATACCTGGAGAACTTGCTATCCAGACACTATCCAAGCTTTGGACAAATTTAATAGGGTGGGGATCCCTTTTGGGGGTTAAGGGTCCCCACAATGATCGACTTGAACCGTGTCAGGGTTTTTTGTACACTTTTATTGGGGCTTTTCCAAAATTTACCCGTTTTTTGAAAACAGTCTCTCTTAGTAAAGGGGGAAAGCAGAGGGGTTTTCTGTCCCTGAGGGGGAACAAGGCCCAAAACCACCAAACATCCCCCGGGACCAAAAACCTGTGAGGTTTAACATTGATGTCAATTTTCAAATAAAAATTTAAAAAATCACCTCGAGATATACAATTGTTTATCTGTAAAACATGCATCAATAGACGTTGAACCTCCTAATATCTGCAAATGACATACTACTAAAATATCTCGTTCTCGAGACTATACTTACGATTGATATAAAAGATATTTCTAGCAAAATTTGGGGACACAAATGATCGGGGTCGACACGCAGACATTATGCGTGGCAAGTGCTGTCGGGGGCTTCACACCCACACTCTTGCCCGTTTTGATTTTTTTTACCCCCTCAGTAGTCGTTTCAAAGATAGGCCCATTTTACACTGTTTGCAAATTTTGTCATTGTCGGGTATTCAGAGTTAACATATGCTACAGACTTTACTCATCTTGTATGATTGCAGCTGCCCTTTTATGGAACTTTGATGTTTTCTGGGCTCATAATTACTTCTAAGGATTGGTTTTTTCATCCCAAGAAAGTATAAGGGCTGTTTTTCCAAAACACAAGTCCGAACAATGTCCCCGCCCCAAAATTCCTCCAAATTTTTGTCTAGCCTTTTGGGGTTGTACCCCCTTTTTCTTAAATAGTCGTCCCTCAAAGTATAATTTTGCAAAGGGAAAATTTTAATTCTCATTGTCGCGATAAAATTGGCACAACTTCTGGAATGCCGCGTGTTTTTTGGCATTGACAGGTCGGCCCCGTTTATTCCACACGGGTATTCTCGCTTGGAAATTTTTTGCCAGCATAGAAGAGAACCGACAGTCATGGTGGTACTTTTACTTCGCAGCAAAAAAATCTAACTCATTGATACGCGAAGTCTAACAGCATCTCCCCATTCTCATGGCGATCGCCAGCTTTTTCAATTTTCGTTTTTAAGGGTGGCTTTGCAACATCATGTGCCCGTACCGAGGTTGGGGGTATCTTTGTTTCTAATTGTAGTCTATTTCAGTCTTTGCACAATAGAGACATTTCTTTTATATTTAAAACTCGGGTTTTTGAAAGTAAATTTTTAAAATATGTGCCCCAATCAGAGTCCAATGGCTCTTCTTCCTTTTCCTTTTGTAAGAAATAAACTGCAGGTCGAATGTATTCGCGACGACATTACCATGGATGGGGGGCAATTTTGGGCTCTTCCCCTCAAAAAACAACTGCAAACCATCTTCTCTTTCAATGCTGGTCTAGGAGTCTCTCAAGGCCCCTTTCATGGCCCCTGCCGATCTGAGTGATCTGCTTCCGCATGTGGGGAAAACTGCAAAACCGGCCATCATGACAGCACCGAAAATGGAGAAAATTTTTATTAAATTTTATTTTAAAATACCATAATTAAATTTAGCTAATTTCACTCACTATTTTTAATATATAGTAATTACACTTTATGCTAATTATTTTAATCAAAATGAAAGGGAGGGGCCACGTAATAAATAAGTTGCCATTATGCCGATTTGGGATTTTAACCCTTTTTTCGCAAATTTTTATAGCGGCAATCTTCAATTCTGAAAAATCCACCCGGTTGAATTTCGAAAATTTGCAGTGGACTGCTTATGGTTTTTTGGGCTCCCTGAAAAAATCAGCTTTCTACTTTTTTTTCTAGGTTTTTTGTAAATTTTTACTAAGTCCCTTTCTAATAGGAAGTGGAGGGGAGCCTGAAACCTACCCTCCCGCCTTGAGGGCATAGGGTGACCCAGTAGGTTATGTCCCACGCTCACCATCCACCCCTTTTTTATCCCGTTTTTATGTTTCTACTATTTCATATAGCTACCTTATGAATAAACCTTTCCCCATGTATTAGTACCCTACACTATATATTAATATATATATATATTTAATTTTTATATATTAGGGGGTCCAAAACAAGGGGAAAAAATTTAAAATTTTTAATATTCTTTGGGGATGTTTATTTTTTTGTTCTACCACTAGAAAAAACTCCTGGCCAAAAATTTCCACAGTTCAAAAAAAATTTAGGGGGGCCATCAAGAGGGAAAGGGAATTTTTACTCCGGTGGGGGTTGCTAATCCGGTGGAGAGAAGAAACGTCTGGGAGAGGGGGGGAGGGGGGGGAAAAAACCCGTTCCCAAGGGGGGTTTTTAAAAGGACCTCGACCGCCCCGGGTTCAAAAGGGCCCTGGGGATCAGCTCATCAACTCCTCGCCCCCCTCACTCCCCTCCAGCCCCCTTTGTTCGCGCGCTCACCCTCCTCACTCGCCCTCCCCTTTCCCTTTTTTCCCCCCCTGGGCGAGTGGGAACCCAAACCCCTGCGAAACCAAAAGGGGGGTGCCCCACAGTGAAAAACCTCAGCGTCAAAAAACAAAGGGGCCGAGCGTGGGTGGCGATGATTTCATCGTACAACGATCCCAAAACCAGGATGAAAAAAAACCCAAGCAGGCCCGGGTTTCCAGGTGGGGGAAGCCACCGGCGCACAAACCCTCCCCCCTTTGGGTTGAAAACTATTTCAGAGAAAATTTTATGCTCTTTCCTTTCTTTTTTTCCTATTGAAATTGTGACTTTAAATAAATCCGTTGAAAAAATTTGGGGAAAAGACTTTGATGGCCCCTAAACCCCCTTTCCAAATCTGAAATTTTTTTTTTTCTTTTTGCGTTTTCAACGTCGGGGAACGTTTTGGCAAAAAAAAAAAAAAAAAAAGGGGGGGGCCCCCCCCGGAAAAATTTCGAATTTTCCCTTTTTTTTGGACCCCCCTAAAAATTTATATATTATATTATATTATATATATATATATATATTAAAATATATTTTAAAATTATATATATATATATATTATAAAATTGTGCGACCCTGTTTTAAAATCAAGCGTGGGATGATTTTTTTTGTAGCTGATGATTATGACGAAATTTTTTTTATATATTGCCGGGATTTCATTGGCGGTATCAAAGAATTATCGCGGTCCTAAGGTAAAATCCCCCGTAGCTTTGGGAAAATGGGCGGATACCCTCAAACTCAGGAAAATTTTGAAAACCACGACTGGGGTAATGGGATTTTTGACTGAAGACCCCGGGGAAAAATTTTGGCCCAGTGTAAAAACCCCCTTTTAAGTATAGGGGGCCCCCCCGGGGGGAAAACATTTTCTCTAAACTTCTCTAATTAATCGAAAAATTAGATGGGGTAAATTGATCGATAAGTTTTATAAAAAACCTTTGTAAAACTTTGAAAATAATGTTTTTGTAGTTGTATAAAAACCTTTGTTTTTTTAAACTGGGACGTTTTTTTAAAACCCCAAACACTTCGTTTTCCTCTGCCGCGTCTTTGTTGTTGAAAACCCGCCCCTGAGGGCCCAAAAAAACCCCACTGCTTCCGCCTTGCACCCCCGGGCCCTGATCAGGGCCGGGCCACCCTTTAGCGCCTGCCCCTTGCGTATTGATAACCCTTCAACCCTTAAACCCCTCCTATCCCACCGAAAATTTATCTTTGTACGGGGGCTGGGGTATTTTGTCGGGATGGATAGAAAAAAGGGGTTTTTTAAAGGGAAAGGCCCTCTAATTATAAAAAAATTTTTGGGAAACAAAAAATTTTCCCCCCCTCAACAACTACTATCTGGGGGAGGGGGTTTAGCAGAGTGGAAAAGGGTCTCCGAGTGGAGTTCTCGAGGGGACCCAGTTCGATTCCCAATAAAGAACCAAAATTTTTTATCCCCACCGCCCGGGCGGCCTTTAAGAACACCCCCCTCCCCTCCCAAATTTAAACTCTACCTTCTTCGAGTGCTCGGGGACACAGGGGGGCGGCATGACCCTTTTTAATCAACGGCGTCCAAAAAACCCCCCCCCTGCGGCCACCACGGGCGGGGGGCCAACCATCACAGCCCTCAAGTAAACCTCCGGGGCCTAATCCGAGTTTTTGAAGTCCTGTCTAAAAGTGCTAAGGAAACAAATGAAAAATTCTTAAAAAAAACAAAATAAAATAAAATTGAAACAGAAAAACTTTTAACATGTACATCAAAATTTTGGGCTGCACTCAAAACTATTGGGAATATTAAAAAGGTTTGCCTTTTTTAAAAAAGCTTTTTTTTCCCTCAGACAGGAAACTGAAATATCATTAGGAGTCCCCCTCTGGGTCATTATTTTTTTTAAACCTTTAGGAAGCGTCCGACCCCTCTTCTAGATCCACCTAAAGGCCCAGAGAAAGTTTCCACGATTCTTTCTTCAGTATCCCCGGGGAAAATTTTCCTATATTGTGTCGTCCTCCGATCGTCACTGTTTTCCATCTCCCAAAGTTAATCATTTTTACGTATAAATTAATTCTTTGGGAGGATTGATATAATTTTAAAATTTCTCCACAACTTCCCCCCCTCCCCCCAATTGCTATAGAGGGGGAAATCATCCAAAACCCCCCCCCTCCTCAACTTTGCTATAGAGGTAAAATCATCCCAATTTTTCCCTCCTAAACATTGTTATAGATGTAAATCATCCAAAATTTTCCCCTCCTCAACTTTTGCTATAAAAGTGAAATCATCCCCACTTTCCCTCCTCAATTTGCTAAAAGAGGTGAAATCATCCAAAAATTTTCCCCCTCCTAAACATTGCATAAGGTAAAAATCACCCACAACTTTCCCCCCCTCAACATTGCTATAGAGGTGAAATCACCCACAATTTCCCCCTCCTCAACATTGAAATAGAGGTTTAAATCACCCAAACAACTTCCCCCCCCAAACATTGCTATAAAAGTGAAATCATCCACAACTTTCCCTCCTAAACATTGCTATAAAAAGTAAAATCCCAAAATTTTCCCCCTCCTCAACATTGCTAAAGGGAAAAAATCATCCAAAACTTCCCCTCCTAAACTTTCTATAGGGGGTGAAATCTCCAAAAACTTCCCCTCCCCCAACTTTGCTAAAAGAGGTAAAACCCATCCACAACTTTCCCTCCTCCAAAATTTGCTATAAAGTGAAATAAATCCAAAATTTCCCCCTCCTAAACTTTGGGCTATAAAAGTAAAATTCATCCACAACTTCCCCTCCTCAACATTGCTATAGGGGTTTAAACCCATCCAAAAACTTTCCCTCCTCAACATTGATATAGGGGGGGTTGAAATCACCCCCAAAACCCTTTCCCCCCCCAAACTTTTGCTATAGAAGTAAAATCATCCCCAACTTCCCCTCCTCAATTTGCTAAGGAAGTGAAATCATCCACAACTTCCCCCCCCCCAACTTGCTATAGAGGTGAAATCATCCACAACTTCCCCCCCTTAACATTGCTATAAAAATTAAAATCTCCAACAACTTCCCCCCCTTTAACATTGCTATAAGAGGGAAAATCACCCAAAACTTCCCCCCCTCAACATTGTTTATGAGGTAAAACCCATCCACAACTTCCCCCCCTTTAACTTTTCCCTATGGGTGAAATCATCCACAACTTCCCCCCCTCAACTTTGCTTAGGGGTGAAAACATCCCAAATTTCCCCCTCCTCCCCTTGTTTATAAGGTGAAATCATCCCCCAACTTCCCCCCCTTTTAAAAAATTGCTAAAAGAGGTAAAAACCCATCCAAAAACTTTCCCCCTCAACATTGCTAAAAGAAGTAAAAATCATCCCATTTTTCCCCCTAAACTTTGCTATGGGAAGGTTAAATCATCCAAAACTTCCCTCCTAAAACATTGCATAGGGGTAAAATCACCAAAAATTTTCCCTCTTCAACATTGCTATAAGGTGAATCACCCCCAAAATTTCCCCTCCTCAACAGGGTTTAAAAGGGGTGAAATCATCCCAACCCCCCTCCTAAAACCCCGCTGGGGGGGTAAACCCTTGTCGGGGTGGGGGCTTGAAGCGGGGGTCAAAACCGGGGGCCAAACCTCCTCTGGGGGGCCCTGCCTCCCCAATGTTGGGTTCTTTGGCCGTGGGCCCTTTCGGGGACCAGCGCCCCCCCTTCTTTCCTGGGAGGGGGGCCCTTTTCCGGTGATTTTTCGTTTTTTATGTTTCCCTTTCCCCCCTTTTCTCTTTCTTGGGGCGATTCAGGCCCGGGAGACCCTTCTCTTCCGTCTCACGCTTCTTTTTCTTTTTTTTTAATTCACGCTCCCCGCTCCCCCGTTTTTTTTGGCCTTTGGGGCCCATCCCGTATTTCCCCCGTTTTCCCCCCCTATCGGGGAGTTGAGTCCCCCCCGGGGGGGGGTTTTATTTCCCCTTTTCTTTGGGCCCCCACGCCCCTTTTTGGTGGGGGGGTTTGGGGGTAAGGGGAGGTCCAGTGTGGGCCCCGCGGGAAATAAATCGGCTGGTCCCGCGTTGGCTAGGGCCAAGGGGAGGTTGCCGGGTTTGGGCACCGCATCGGTCCCGGGGTTCCACCACACACTAGGCAACCGAAGCTTTATCCCTTTCCCCGCTACCCCTGGCCCCTGTTTGGGGGGAGGTCCCCTTTCCCCAAAAGCCCGCTTCCCCTTGTTGGGCTCCGTGGTGGGGGGGGGGCTGGGGAAATGAAAATCTTTTGTTTGAATTTAATCAATTAATTTACCCCGGGCCCGCCTCTCTCCCGACGTCCGCTTGCCTCGACATCCCCTTGGATCCTCTCACCCTTGGGCCCCCTGGAGCCTTTCCCCGGCCCGACGTGGGGACCAAGCGGGGACCGCCCCTTCCCCTCGCTCCCCGGTTTTGGGGTCCCCGCATCAAGGGACGCAGACAGGGAAATTTAGAGACAAACCTGGCCCTCGGGCACTTCTTTCGTTGGCCCCTTGCTTTTGTCCCCAACGTGTCCCAGGCCTTGTCATACAGAGCATTACATGATATTTTCAAGGCTTTGGTTTTGGTTCGCCGCTCCGTCCCTTTTTTATGAAAGAAAAGGCAATCAAATAGGTGCTTACATAAAATTTTTCTGCGGGGATGTGCTTCCCCTGCTTTGAGGAAGCCCCCAAAGATGGAAATTGGGGCGAGACATTACAAGCCCAACTCATTCGCTCTGTAAAAGTTTTGGGGACGGGCCCTGATGACTACATAAACCAAAAACTTTTGAAAAACTACTACATCTACCCCACTTGTCCGCCATAGCCCTACCCCCACTTTGGGCGTGGCGTATTAAAAAAATGGTGGCAAAATTTTTTTTCCCTTTCCGCGCCCGGGACTTAGGAAAAAAATTTGGGAAAGATCCCGGGAAAGGGAACCTGAAAAGGTTTTGGCGGGGGGGTTTTAATCCGAGCCCCAAAAACCCTTTCTCAGGCCCCGGGTTGGGTCTTCCCCATGCCCATCCCGAAGACAGCATTTTCCCAAAAACCATCAAAAACCCCATCCAAAAATTCAATACCAGTAAAGGCGTATTCCCACAACTACGACCTCCTTTTAGTTTTCGGAGGCAAAATAAATAACATGTGCCCGGAAAAAGTTCACAGTTAAAAAGGGCAGGGGAAACAAAAACAAACATTTTAACTTTTTATGGATCAATTTTCCCCCATTTCCCTCCCGGATCGGGCCCCAGTTCCTAAAAAAAAAGCCCTTTATCGACCCCCCCCTAATGCTTGGCTAAAAGAAATTCTAAAAGGGGGTTGGGGCAGGCAAAAAATTTTTTTGGGGAAAAAAAAACCCTCCCCGGTGGGCGATGGGTCCCGTTGGGGGTTTCCCCCGCCAAGGGGTGAATGTAAAAAGTCAACCCCCCACTCTTCCACTATCCGGGGGCCGCTAAAAAGGGTCCCATTTTTAAGGGGATGGGGGACAAAGCCCGGGAAAAAAACCCCCCAAAATTTTTTTCAGGGTTCTACGGGTCCTAGCTATGATTTTTAAGGGGGGACCAAAGTCCTTACTCCGAAGCCCCCTATGAAACCTTTTTTGGGGATAAAGGCTAATTTTTACTTGAAAAACTTTATGAAATAAAAATTCCCTTTAAAGGCAAAAAGAAAAAATTTTCCCTTAAAATCCAATAAACCCCTGGGTTTTTTTTTTTTTCATCCCTTCTTTATTTCAAGATCACACTTTTAAAATTTTCCAGAAAACCCGTTCTATTAAAATGAATTTAGGCTTCTTTTTTAAGCAGTAGGGAACTCAAAATCGTTGACAGATGCTACACACTCCACCCATGCCCCAATTAAGAAAAAAAAATTGCCCCTGTTCGATCCAACCCAAAAGACGAAGAGTAGCAGTCGGACAGTGTTATGCTAAGGATGACTGGCCCTCTTTTCCCGTCTCTACTAGTCACACAGCACCGTGGGGGGACCTGGACCCTTCTCAAGCAGAAAAATCACCCATACCCTCCTTCTTTGGCTGAAAGAGGGAAGCTGCGAAAAGGGAAGAATCCGATCTCACCACATTCGGGCCCCAAAAGACGAAAGAAAAACCCTCGGGCTCTTTGATGTTAAAGTGCTCGATGGTGCTGCTGGGTACACCTCCCCCAGTGACTGGCATCACACATTTGCGATTATGCAAGGGGAAAGTGTTTGTTCCCCCATCTGGGGCAACGGGAAACCTCTATGAAAAATGGGTATGGGACAGGTACCGGGACAACATATCAAAAAAAAAAACCAGAAAAAAAGGGGGGAAAGGTTACAAGAAGGTGGCAGGCCAGACCAAGCCCCAGGTTGGCCCGATTTCCTGCGTGACCCCACAAACAAGGTAGAACTCTTCCAGTTCTATCAAAAAGATTGTATCCACTCCCTTCCCCAGGGGAAAGCGGTTTTTTTGCAACTCGGGACCCCTTTTAGTCTCAGTGGCAGACCACTGATCCCGCCATGTGACCACAAAGGGGCCCAACACAAATTTGTGGTCCTCTACAAGATGCCCTAGAGAGGGGATGCCCACATGCTTGGTACCCCCCGGGGAAATACTGACGTTCTTGTCATCCTCATGGGGATATCACTTTCTACCCAGAAAGTATCCTCGGCTGACATCTGGGTGCCTTGGGCGTGGCAAGAACTTCCTTTTCCTACACTCATGCCATCTGTAGTACTCTGGGCAAAAGAAGTCCACAGCGCTACCATGTTCCACAGCTTCCAGGGGGATACACTTTTTCTTTCTTTGGAAAAGGGGGAAAAAGTCGTTTGGGACATGGGGTGCCTTTTAAACCGAAGTCACAAGCCCTTTAACTTCATCGTAGAACATCCACTGCACAAAACACCGTGGATTGCCGATTCCAATGCTGGAAAGTTTTTACAGTCGTTATATATGAAAAACCAGCCCCCTGGTGTCCCGGGAATAACAAGAAAGAAATGTTCTGCCCGAAAAAAAAACGATGGGGAACTTCCCCCAACTCAACAGGCCCCCCGCTGCAGCACCCAAGGTGCTGTACCAGGCGGGTCTGGACAAACCCGTCACCAGGAACAACAGAAAACCAACTGCTGAAGGCTGCGGTTGGACACTGGATGCAGAAACAAAATCCTGGTCCTGTCTGGAGCTTGCAGCCTGCGGCGCAAGGGTGTAAATGAACTTGTGAAATGTGCCTGCAAAGTCGCGGTTGGGGGGAGATGTTCATGCAAAAACCGTGGGAAAAGCACCCAACTGTGCAGCTTCAAATGTGAGAAGTAGACACATAATTACATTGAATCATACCCGCATTGTGATACTGGTGCTTTAAAAAAACTGCATTTCCCCAGCTGTCAGGAACTGATTGTTGTTAATGAGCTAATGAAAACTTATTTTTCAAAATGCACCGTCAGTAGTTAAACCCTGTCATTTTTGAATTGAAAGGATTTATTTTTTAAATTCGTGTTCTGCTAAAAAACTACAGGGCCTTTGGGCGATGTCCGCAGGGGATTTTAAAAAGTCAAATAAATATTAAATTTTTTTAATGTTTTTTTGACAGCCATTTTGGGAAATTTATTTTTTTTTCTGGGTTTTTAAAAAATAAAAATAAGAAAAACTTGCATCCAATAAACATTACCCTTTAAATGACTATTTTTTTAAAAAAACCCCATTTCCCTAATTTCCACATGCGGAAATGCCCAAAAATAATAAAAACTTCCCTTTAAAGCCTCTGAGTGAGGGGGATCTTTTTGTCTCCCCTTAAAAAATCATAGCTAGGACCCCTGTAAGGGGCCTGAAAAATTTTGGGTTTGTTTTAAATTCCGGCAGGGCCCCCATCATTTCACTAAGCTGCCTCACTAAAACCTGCCGTTTTGATCACCCACCGAGTTCCCACAGTGGGGACTTATAATTAGAAAAAGGGACACCCTTTTATTTGGCCACCCCCCCTTTTTATAATTCTTGGGGCGCCAAAGAAAACTTTCCCAAGAAAAGCGGGCGGGGGGGGGAACGGGCCTACGCATCCCGAGGGTTTGCTGCTTCTTCTAAGACGCCAAATTTCAGCCTCCCACTTTCCCCACCACATTCTTTTAAAAACCTAACCCCATCCACCCCAAATAAAGAATAATTTCTCGCTACTGCCGTGTGATTCTGTGGAGTCGCTGACCCCGCTCATAATGAGCCCCCAAACCCACCTCTAGTGTAGTGCATCCGCTCGGGGGAAAATAGGACATGTGACTCCTCCTCTAAGGGCTCCCAAATCCCATCCTAATAAGGGGTCTCCGAAGCGAACTCGCAGTTTCCCCCTGGGGGTCCTTAGATTCCCCTGGGCGTCCCTCCAGCTAAAATATCAATTGCTGAGCAAAGATGGACGTGCGTACGATACAACCCACTGATAGGTGTGGGAGTTTCTGACCCTGACTCCCAATATCACTGGGCCCCTGTTCCCCCCCCCTGAAGCGGCTAGCGACCAGCTCTTTCACCGCTGATGGCGAAGGTGTTCCAAAAAAAACTTTTGGACACACAAACAGTTATAGGGCCTGCTGATTAAACAATCTTCAAGACCTTGTCCGGGGGCTATCATTTAAACCCTTTGAAGTGGTTAAAACATCCGTCAGGTAAAACGGGGATCTTTGGTGGGGGATCGGGATCTACTACTGCCCCGGGGCCTCGTATGAACCCCGATTTCACGGGGGGGGGGGCCGGGGGTTACCAAGCGCCCAAACCGGGGCATCTGGGGAAAGTACAGAAAAGTAGTTTAAACCCTCTTTTTACAACACAGAAAAAAATGCGGGGGTTTCAAAAAAGCGCAGTGTCTCAAACCCCCTAAAACTTCTGCATCAACTTTTAGCACCCCCGCCCGTGGGGAGTCCCCCCTTTTCGTGGTTGGGGGGGGCTTGAAGCGTGGGGCGAACGGGGGCCACCTAAATCTGGCGGCCTGCCTGCCATTGTTGGGTTCGGGGCCGTCGGGCCCCCGTGGGCCAATGCTCCCCCTTCGTCACTGGGGGGTGGAGCTTCCGGTTTATGTCCCCCTTTATGCCCTTTCCCCCCCCTTTCTCTCCTTTCTTAGGGGGATTCTAGGCCCCGGGGGACCCCTTTTCTTCCTCAACACGCTTCTTCTTCCCTTTTTTACTTTCCCCTCCGCCCCCCCAAGGGTTTTTCCCCGGGGGTGGCATCCGTATATTCCCCGCACGCCCCCCCTTCTGGAAATTGGGGTCCACCGCGGGGCGGGGTTTTAGTTCCCTTCGGGGGGAACACGCTTCTTTGGTAAAAGGGGGTTTTGGGGGAAAAACGGGGGGGTCCAGTTTCGGCCCCGCTGGATCAAACGGCTGGTTTATGCTTGGCTAGGGCCAAGCGGAAAAGGTTTTCCTGGTGGGGACCGGATCGGGCCCGCGGGTGCCATCACACACTTGCAACCGAACGTATAAATTTTCCCCCTACCCCTGGAGCTTTGGGTGAGGGCCTTCCCCAACAACAAACTTTTCCCCCCTTTGGGGGTCCCGGGGGGGTTTGGGGGGGTGGGGAAGTGAATTTAATTTTTGTTTATTATAACCCAAAAATTTACCCCGGCCTGTTCTCTCCCTGACTCCCCCTTGTCCTCGACTTTCCTTTTTCCCCATTGAACCC
>JACEEZ010000618.1:0-27500 GCA_016584305.1 Chionoecetes opilio
TTTTTTTTTTTTTTCCCCTTAAAAAAAAAACTGTGAAAGTTTTGAGTTTTTTAAAAAAATTTTTTGAGGGGTACGATAAAATTTTTTTTTACGAGTAACTAGGATATCCAAAAAATGGTAGGATAATTTTTTTTCCAACTTCATATGTAAACTTAATGTTTGGGTGTGGATTTAAAGGTTTAAAATAAGGAATTCTCGTTTTTTTTAAAGAGTAACAAGTGTCGTCTAAATATCTTTTTATAAAAAAAAGGTTTTAAAAAAGCTTGGACGTTAACAACCACATTTTCTTCTTGACATAAAAAGGGCATTAGAAAATGAAGGACCTGGGCCCCCCCCATGGAAAACCCCATCAGTTTGGACAAAAAGTTTTTTTTGTTTACGTTTTGTTTTTATTTCATGAAAAATTAAAAAGAGTTTTTAAAATTGTGTGGTTCATTATAGTTATGGGTCAATTATCGGGACAAGTTTTGGCTAGTTTATTTAAGGTGCCAAATTTATAAAAATAGGACGAAAGGGGGTTACCTATTTTAGTGTTTTTGGTATCCAAAGGACACGGGAAAAAGCCACTAGGAATTATAATAAAAACATTTTTAGTAAAAATTTTTAAATTTATAATGTTTCTAAGGTGACGGAAAAGTCTATCCTCCATTTTAGTGATAAAAGAAAATTATTGTCACAAGATTTTTAAATTTAGTTTTTATTTTAAAGTCCTCGCGACATACATTTTTTTTTCTACTAAAATGGGGGATAGACTTTCCCTTCCCTTAAACTTACTTAATTAAAAGTTTTACTAAAATTTTTCCTTATATTTTTTATGGCTCTTCTCCGGGCGTCCTCTTGGATTACCAAAACACATAAATGGTAACCCCTTGTCCATTCTTAGTACTATAGGCCCCTTTTAAAACTATAACCTAGCTAAAATAATTCTCCCGATAATTGCCCACTAACTGTAATGAACACAAAATTAAAGAACTTTTTTGAATTTGCACATGAATTAAAAAAATTAAAACGAAAACAACGCGGTAATGGCATTTTTGAAAACCAAATTCACTATTTAAAAATTTTCCCCAATTGGGTTGGACTTTTGAAATAATCCTGAAAAATTTATTTCATAATGCTCCCCATTTTTTTTTTTTTTAATTTACGGAAAAAAAAAATTCTCTGTTTTTATTAACTTTAGCTATAAAAACCCCCCATTTATTTTTAAACCAAAAAACTTTTGCCCCAAAATTTAGGGGTTTTTCCCCTGGGTTCGTCCCTGGGTCCTTCATTTGTTTATCCTTTCTATGTCACCATGAAGAAATGTGGTTGCCCTAACTGTCCAAATTTTTTTTTAAAACCTTTTTTTTAAATAAACGAAAATGTAACGAACATTTTTTTCCTCTTTAAAAAAAACCGAGCACATCCCTTTTTTTTTAAACTACCTTAACTCTCAGCCCCCAAAACTTTAAAGGTTCACATATGAATTTTAAAAACCAATTATCCCTACCTTTTTTTGGATACCCCTTTTTTTACTCGTAAAAAAAATTTATCTTACACCTCGTCTTAGAAAACCAAAATTTTTCATGGGGGGGAAACTCAATATTTTTTCATTCACCCCAAAAATTTTTTTTTAAAATCTTACTATTAAAAACCCTACTACACAGATGCTATATTTTTCTCTTCTATTGGGTTTTCCCTTTTTTGATAATTTAATAAAAATTCACTGGTCGAAAACCAAAATGGTTCTGAGTTCATTGTGTGGGGGTTGGGAAAAAGCTTTTTGCTGCGATTTAAAAAAAAATGGATTGCTTTTTCTCTAGCACATATTTTTTTTGAAAAAATCGGTATTTAAAATTTTAATGCTATTATAATTATTTTTTTAAATAAAATTTTATAAAATTAAATCAAAACCATCCCCCTACTTTAATATATATTACTCGAAAAATTAAATTCTGGTGGTCCCGGGGCGGCTTTATTGGAAACCTAATTTCCCAAAATCTGGCAAAAAATATACTTAAATTAGTTTCAAATAAAATCCGAAAAGGGCCACATCTTGGAAATTATCCGAAAAATCCCAAATCACAGTAAATTTTGGGACTCTAAAATTTTATATAAAATAAAATATATATTATATATATATATATATTTTATATATATATTATATAAATATATTTTTAAAATCTGTATTCGGGAACACAATTTCCCGAGTTTTTTTTTTTTGGAGAGAAAGATGCGCTATTTTCGAAAAACTCAATCTAGACTGTTCTTCAAAAAGAACGCCCAAGATTTAAAATTTGGGGTTTTAAAATTTACCATTTTATAAAAACCCCTAAAACCTAACAAAACAAAATACTCACCCTGCTCCTTTTTTTAAAATCAATTTTTTCCCTGTAGTTTTGTTTTTTTCTTTTGTGGAGACTATTTTAAACTTGTAGGGGCCCCAGCAATAGTCCCCTTCATTTTGAAAACTAAATCGCCCTTGTATGGGGTTTCCCCCATGCGGGCAATGCCCCGGGTGGAAACGTTCCCCCTGCTCATCACTGCCCGGGGCCAAGATTCGTTACCCAAGAAATCAGATGTGAATGGAAAAGGGGAATTTTGAGTGACATCCGACCCAAGGGGCATGGAAAAACCCCTTTAAACATGTCATATAAAAGGGGTTCCTCAAAATTCGATCTCGAACATTACCTGGGTATTT
Organism: Chionoecetes opilio; assembly: GCA_016584305.1. Classification (NCBI taxonomy): domain Eukaryota; kingdom Metazoa; phylum Arthropoda; class Malacostraca; order Decapoda; family Majidae; genus Chionoecetes; species Chionoecetes opilio. Next base: position 2,681 of record JACEEZ010000618.1, read on the forward strand.
CTTTAAAAGCCGAAAAGCTCTTCCAACCCCGGTTTTTTTTCCAGGGCAGTTAGGCATTTTTACAAAGTCAAAATCTTTGATTTAGTTGCAAATTTTTGGGGCCATTAAAAACCACCTCCCTTTTACCTTGGCTTCAGATACAGTGCGTTAAAAAATTTTGCTAAAAAATCCTAAAAGCCAGCACCATTTTGAAAAACAGGGCCCTTTCACAAAAAATTTTCTTTCCCCCCAAAATTCAGATGAAATGGAGGTAAAGGGTCCCTTTTTTTCACTTCAACAAAGGTTTTTTACATAAAAGTTGAACCTGCCAGGTGATCTTTCGGTCGTGCGGGGGCCATTCCTTTTGTTTTTTTAATTTTTTGCTGTCCCCTCTGGGTCCCACAAACAAAAAAACCATGTGCTTATGAAAACCTTTAAACGGAGTCCTAGAAGAAAGGGAATTCCTTCGGTCCCCACCCCTATTCCACTGATGTTCTTAAATTTTTAAACCCAACAGATAACAAAGTCTTCATAGTTTCATAATTTTCACTCTTTTCCAGGGCCTTTGCGAAAGGGAAAACCCTCGGAACTTATTTCCTTTATGCAGAAAACGGCTTTAGCGTGTTTTTTTTTTCCTAAATCTATAAACGGGCCGCCATCATTTCTTATCATAAGTGTGAGACTCAAAAAAGTTTTTTTCCCATGAGTGTGCCCAAACATCAAAGCATAACAGAGTTTTGGGGTTCCCTTTTGGGAAGAAGTTTGGGAAAGTTTTTTATTCAAAACGACAAAAAACGTGGGTGATGAGAACTCCTTCTTGTGAAAATTCCCCTTCCCTTGAGCCCAATTTTCCAAAGGATTTTTCACTTTTTTTCCTTGGGTAGATCTGGCCCCTGGGAAAGGCCCATGTGGGCTTTCCGGAGTGATAAATTTTGGGGGCTCTCTTTTGGTTCTGCCATTTTTTAAAAAGTCTGAAATCCATGGGTTTTATCCTCCTCGTTCAAATCGGGGTTCACTTATAGCACTTGAAATTGGAACTTTTGGGAAGGGGAGATCAGGACCATGGTGGCACGGGCCTAGGGCCCCAAGGTACGCCAGGATCCTGATTTTAGCTCGCGTTTTTTACTGAATACCCTTTCATGTTAGTAAACCCAAAATAGCAGTCAGAAACTGTGTTTTTTTTGGGTTCCCCCCCAAAACCTTTGGGATGCCGAAGGGCATGCCTAAATTGGCCTTTTGGGCCACGAAATCCTTCATTCAAGTGGTTCCACGGGGGTTTTGCTTTTCTTTTTTGAGGGGCCCACTTCTTATCTTGATCACCTCCCCCGGCACTTGAAGTAATGCGAAAAGCTGTTTAAAACTTTTCTTTGAAAGGGAGGTTTCTTCAGACTGCCCGGGGGAAAAAATTTCCCATTTTAAACAAAAACTGTCCCCATGCATTCAAAACATTACGGCGCTCCATCACAGCCCGGGACAAAAGGGATAAAATAAAAATAACCAACTAAAATTAGGATTCCCCTAAAACAAAAACATCATACTGCCAAAAAAAAAAAAATGTTTTTAAAAATATTTTCAATAGCTTTTACGATCAGTTTTGGTAAAATGTCTACACAGCCTGCCCAACCCCCGCCAAACGCAGCCCCGCACACCCTCCCCCGGGTCAATTTCAAAAAAACCACCTGGGTCAAAAAAACTGGCCCCTGGGCCCTAAAAAACTTGAAAAAGAAAAGATTAAAAAAGTTTTAAAAGAAAAAATTGGGGAAACCTATTTCTGCTGATTTTACCCCCTTTTTTTTGAATTGCGTCTTGGGTTTTCAAAAAATGGGCTTTATAAGTTAATTGAACATTTAGATTTTAGTTCCAAACAGGGCGATTTTTCCCATAATCAACTTCATTTAGTCCGAAAACCCTATCTTTGGGTTTTTTTTTTTCCCACCATGATATTATTTAAACATTTTTTGGGAAAGGGAAAAAGGGGCTGACTTTTTAAAACCAAAAGGCATTCTGAAACCACTCGTATGTCCACTAAAGGGGTGCTAAAAGGGAGTAATTTCCCTAATGCAGGAGCCATGGGCACCTTGGCCAAAAACCCTAAAAAAATAAGGCCCACTGAACATAGTGTTTACCCCAGGTTTCCCAATGACCTTTTAAAAAGTCTTTTTTGGACAGGTGAAGGATATCTAACATCCTCCGTGACTTCATTTTCTCCCCTGAAATCATTACAGGTTTTAAACTGGGCCGTCCTTTTAGGGCGAGGGAAAAAGGCGAGTGCCACGGGGAACAGGAAATTTTTTTGATAACACCCTGATCCCCCATATCTTTAAACTGCCATCAAAAATTTGTCTTTGGCTGTGAGGTAAACGATATGCTGGAAATACCAGGGTGGGTTCCAGATTTAAATTTAATGTGGTTTAATTTTTTTTATCAGTTTTAACCTAAAGGTTCTCCGGGCAAACTATTTTAAAATCATTGTGCCCCTTAGCAGTTTTCAACAATGAAGCCTTGTGCTCGGGATAAACCCAATTGTGACAAGTGAGTCAAACGGGTTTTGCTTTTAAACCAAATTTGAGTCTTGGGGGAAAGACGGAGTTACCGGGAAAGAAAAATACTTGTAGGTAAGTTTTAAAGGTTTCTGGCACTACCTGTCCCGGGCAAAAGCCCAACGCCCGGCTTATTTTATACTCCTTTTCGACGTTTGACAGGACCGCCCGTCCGCTTAACAACGAGCGACGGCTTTTAAATTTTCCCTTTACGGGAAAATGTAGGGAGGGTTTTGAAACAAAGTCTACGCGTGACTTCGTTTTTTGATTTTTGGCGGGGGTTCTCTTTTTTAATTCATCAGTAAAAACCCTGAAAAACTAGGAACGGTTTTGGGGCTTAGCAGGAACTACCTTATTGGGTTTTAAAAATTTAAACAATGGGTTGTTCCATGGCTTTTTAAAAATTTCCCCCCTAAGAAAATTTTTTTGGGAAAAATTTTTAAACTGGATGTTAAACCCAAAATATATATTATATATATATATATATATATATATATATTTTATATATTATATATTATATTATATATAATAAAATATATGTATTAAAGTATAAATTTTATATGGTTTAAAGATGTAATTGTTTTACTAGCCGCAAAGCCGCCCTCCGGGGGGACTTTTTGGCTTGCTCCTGCGGAGGGCTATTGGGTTTGGGGGGCCCAAGGCCCACCCCAATAGCGTGTTTAAAGTTTTGCGTGTTATGTGTTTGTGGGGGGTTCGGGCCCACCAAACCGGACTCTTCCGATAACCCCTTCTAAATTTCCTGAAAACCAAAGGATGTGAAATGTAAAGGGGGATTTTAAAAAACCCCCCCCCCCATTCACTCACCCATTACCCATCACCCCCCACCCATTACCTCACCCTTACCCCTCACCCCCCACCCCCTTCCCCTCCCCCTTACCCTCCCCCACACAAACCCCTTCACTCACCCTTTCCCATCACCCCCCCCCCTTTTTCCCTCACCCCTCACCCGTCACCCCAAACCCCTCACCCCCCACCCATTCACTCACCCATCACCCCACACCCATTACCCATCACCCCACCCATTCACTCACCCATTACCCATCACCCTACATCAAGGTTTCCTCAATTCTCGCAACCCACTTTTTTTTCACAATTATCGCTAATAGGCTGCTAAAAAAAAAAAAAAGTGATCGGATCATCTCATAATTGGGCTTAAAACCTTCCCCTGGTCAACCCGGTTCCAAAAATGTGCCATATGAGGTGATTGCGCCACGGGGGGGCGGAACCTATACCAGACACACACACACACACACACACACACACAGACAGACAGACAGACAGACACACTTTCGCTTATATTTACCATTACCCATCACCCCCCACCTATTCCCTCACCCATCACCCATCACCCCCCACCCATTCACTCACCCATCACCCCACACCCATTACCCATCACCCCACCCATTCACTCACCCATTACCCATCACCCTACATCAAGGTTTCCTCAATTCTCGCAACCCACTTTTTTTTCACAATTATCGCTAATAGGCTGCTAAAAAAAAAAAAAAGAAGTGATCGGATCATCTCATAATTGGGCTTAAAACCTTCCCCTGGTCAACCCGGCTCCAAAAATGTGCCATATGAGGTGATTGCGCCACGGGGGGCGGAACCTATACCAGATACACACACACACACACACACCACACACACACACACAACACACAGACAGACAGACAGACAGACACACTTTCGCTTATATTTACCATTACCCATCACCCCCCACCTATTCCCTCACCCATCCACCCATCACCCCCAACCCATCACCCCCCACCCATTCACTCACCCATCACCCCACACCCATTACCCATCACCCCACCCATTCACTCACCCATTACCCATCACCCTACCATCAAGGTTTCCTCAATTCTCGCAACCCATTTTTTTTCACAATTATCGCTAATAGGCTGCTAAAAAAAAAAAAAAAAAGTGATCGAATCATCTCATAAGTGGGCTTATGACCTTCCCCTGGTCAACCCGGTTCCAAAAATGTGCCATATGAGGTGATTGCGCCACGGGGGGCGGAACCTATACCACACACACACCACACACACCATCACACTACACAGACAGACAGACAGACCACACCACTTTCGCTTATAGTATTATAGATAATCACCCGTTAGGGCTCTTAAAAAGCTGAACCCAATATTCCGGTCCGAGGATAACGTAAAAAATTAATCTTGAGCGAACACGAAATGTTTGTCACTCATTTAGTAATAAAGGAATTAACATTCGTCCTTCGCACAGACAATATATTCGCCTTCTGTGTCATCGACATCAACTCCCGTGAAGTCCATGACAGGCTGCGCTGGTAGGTAATAACTAATCGTTCCATCTGTCCTGAGATTGTGAGTTGAATAAACACAACGATGTGTCTAGTACCTGCCGCGGGATACCTGCTGCGGTCAAGACAAATGCTTGTTAATGGGGTTTGCGGCAAGGAAGGGAGAGAAGGTTCGAGATGAACGTCTTAAGTTCCTGCGAACTACTGCGCAAACACGGGAACTTCACTACTTCTTTTTTCCAAAATAAAATCAACACCTCTCATCAGTAATAAAATGCGTATAAAAGTAAAATAATCATTAATGTAATTTTATATAGTTATTTAGATTACAGTAATTCTATAAAATATAATGATATAAGTACTAAAATCTCAAGTGCATTCGAGAAGCCTTACATAGTGTATATGGCATCACAAAAATAGAAAGTAACATTTCACAGTAGAGAAAAGATATATAATATGTATATATATAATATATATATATATCTATATATATATATATATCTTATATATATTATAGTACTGTTATATTCTTAATATATTATATATATATATATATCTATATCTATAAATATATCTATATATCTATATATATATTAATATTATATATATTATATATATATGTAGATGGGATGTTATATACCAAAAATTACTAGAAAATGAAAGCAAATAGCCATGTTGGTATGGAGAGTACTTTCATTAAATCATTAGAGCGTCGCATGAATAATTCCTTCTTTTCAATTCACATGAGATATTAATCCATAAAAACTGAGAAATGAATGTTAACACCAGCAAATGAATGCCATTAATGATGTAATAATTAAATTTCCATGACAAGGGTGTCAGCTTCATGTGCAATGTATCTATTCTCACCTACTATATAAGTGTCCAGCCGTTGATGTGTTCTTCTTGAACAGCGGTGAAGGTGGGGGAGGGCGGGTGTCGTGGAGCCTTTTCCTTTGTGATGAAGTGGGGGAAGGAGGAGGGGGGGGGAGAGCCAGTGAGGGGTTGTTGGTCCGCGCTGGATGGTGTAAGTGGAGGGGGGGGGGTGGTGGGGCGTCCATGTTGTCAATGACGCGATGAAATCCTACAGAATCACGCTCAATGTCCTATCCTCTTCTGTAGTTCCCTTTTGATACTTCTTTCTTCTTCCAGTATGTGTTGTTTTTCACAAAATAATCAACCGTTCAGCTAACCGCCTCTTGTTACTAATTGTATTTTGTTTTTGTTTTTGTTTTAATTTATCATATAATATATGTCCCTTTGATATGGGAAAAAAAACAAAACGGTTGTGTCGCTTATATGTGGAGACGAGACAGAGAGTGGGCGAAGGTGGAAGATGGTTGAGTGAGAGGTAGGGTGTGTTTGAGGGTTAAGTCTCTGTGGTCAACCAGCTGAGGGCGTTGATATAAACAAAACGACCTTTCTTGGCTGGGGCTCCGCTCACTACCTCTTTTCACATCCAGTCTTTGTCACTTCACTTCGTTCGAGTCTCTGTTCAAATGTATCGTCAAATGTCAAAAATGGTATTTTTTTTTGTATTGTGCAATAATCAATAATACTAGTAATGTTCATGACCTCGTTCGTTGCACATATTATGTTAGCCCGATTATTTATCGGTACTACCATATCACTTGTTTGTTTTATAAGATTATAGATCCCGAGCCGTTGTATGTGTAAGGGCTAGCATAACATGGTGTGAGAGTTATACTATTATTATTGCTTAACCATAATACATTATAGGCTGTTTCATGGCACGATGGATAATCGGTCGAATTTGCACAAGATTATAACCTAACCCAAATATGTCCGCATTGTCGTAGGCGAGCGACACACACGTCCACAAATTTCGATCCGGTTTCGAAGGTAACTGTTTGTTTTTTTTCTCTGGCGCTTCCTCTTGTGTTGACGCCGCCTGCTGGGTGGGCGTCGGGGTGTTTCTGGAACCGACAAACGAGGTACCTTGTTCTCTTGGTATGGAGGTGCCATCTATGACGTGTATGTGTTGTAGGTGCGCGTTGGCGTGGTCCCAAAAAAAAAAAAAAAAAAAATCGCGTCATGTCATGGGGCGGCAACGTCAGACCAATGGAAAAAAATGCTATATACAACACAAATTAGTACATCAAAAATATACATATACATAACACACTGAACCATGATATGGACAATAGCATATAAATTAATAATAACTATAGATAACACATCACAATCCGTAATCTAGTACTGTGTACCCAACAACGTCAACACATCTCATCTCTACAAAACATATCAAATACATACTATGACCAATAATCATTATACAATCAATAACAAAATATACATCATATAAAAACAAAATCTCATCTACACATACAAAATATATCTTCTCTAACATATCTTTCTCTAATATCTCTCTAAAACTATCTCTCTCTAAATATCTCTCTAAACATATCTTTCTCTCAAATATCTCCTAAACTAATCTTTCTCTAAATATCTCTCTAGTAATATCCATCTAAATATCTTGCTCTAAATATCTCTCTAAATATATCTTTCTCTAAATATCTCGCTTGGTAATATTTCTCTAAATATCTTTCTCATAAATATTTCTCTAATATCTGTTTCTCTAAATTATCTCTCTAAATATGTTTTTGCCTCTAAATTCTCTTTAATTTATTATATATACTAGCCGCAATAGCCGCCCTCCGGGCGGACTTTTGGCTAGCTCCTGCGGAGGGCTATTGGGGTGGGGCCCTTCGCCCACCAAACACGGACTCGTCAGATAGCCCCTTCTAACTTTCCTGAAATCATGGATGTGAAATGTAGTCTATGTAGTCCCCCCACCCATGTCCTCACCCATTACCATCACCCCCCACGCCAATTCACGTCACCCATTACCCATCACCTCCCACCCATTCACTCACCTATTACCCATCACCACACACCCATTCACTCACCCATTAGCCCATCACCCCCCACCTATTTCCCTCACCCATCACCCATCACCCCCAACCATGCACCCCCAACCCATTCACGACTCCCACCCATCACATCACCCATCCCCCACACAACCCATTACCCATCACCATCACCCCACCCATGCACTCAACGCCATTTACCCATGCACCCTACAATCAAGGTGTCCTCAATTCTCGCAACCGGCCGTTTTTTTTTCACAATTATCGGGCTAATAGGTGCCTGCTAAAAAAAAGAGAAGAAAAGTGATCGGATCCTCTCTCCTAATTTGCTTAAAAAAACCTGTCCCCTGGTCGCCCGGTTCCAAATAATGTGCCATATGAGGTGATTGCGCCACGGGGGGCGGAACCTAACCAGCACACACACACACACACACACACACAACACACACAACACACACAGACAGACAGACAGAATACACACTTTCGCTTATATTTACCACTAGGGCCGCAAAGCCGCCTCCGGCGGACTTTTTGGGCTAGCTGCCTGCGGAGGGCTATTGGTGGGCCTTCGGCCCCACCACCTGTGTTTTGGTGGCCTTCGGCCACCAAACATGGACCTCTCCAGATAGTCCCTTCTAACTTTCCTGAATCATGGATGTAAAAATGTATATATTCACGCCCACCCATTCACTCACACCCCATTACCCATCCCCCCACACCCATTCACTCACCCATTACCCATCACCCCCCACCGCCCATTCTTTCACCCATTACCCATCACCACACACCCATTCCTCTCCCATTACCCAGCCGCCCCCCACCTATTCCCTCACCCATCCCCCTCAACAAAATCACCCCCAACCATCACCCACCACCCATTCACTCTAAGTCACCCTGCACGCCCCCCCACCCAACCCATTACCCATACACCCCACCATTCACTCACCCATTGGTACCCGTATGCACCCTAACTCAAGGCTCCCTCAATTCTCGCAACCCACTTTTGTTTTCACAATTCTCGCTATAGGCTGCTAAAAAAACAAAAAAAAAGTGATCGCATCATCTCATAATGGGGCTTTATGACCTTCCCCTGTTCAACCTGATTCCAAAAATTTGCCTATGAGGTGTTTGCGCACGGGGGGCGGACCTAATACCACACACACACCAACACACACACACACCAGACAGACAGACAGACAGACGAGACACAACTTTCGCTTATATTATTATAGCCGCAAGCCGCCCTCCGGGCGGACTGTTTTGGGCTAGCTCCTCCCTAGGCTATTGTGGTGGCCTCTCGCCCACCAAACACGGGGGGAAAAACCAAACCCTTTTCCCCCCCCCCACTCCATATAGCCCTTCTACTTTCCTGAAATCATGGATGAAAATGTATGTTTTTACCCCCACCCATTCCGTCACGGCCAGTACCCATCACCCCCCCGCACCCATTCACTTCACCCATTACCCACACCCCCCCAACCATTCCTCACAACCATTAACCATCAAACACCACACACCCATTCACTCACCCATTACCCATCACCCCCCACCTATGTCCCTCACCCATCACCACATCACCCCCAACCCATCCCCCCCACCCATTTCACTCACACCATCACCCCACACCCCATTACCCATCAACCCACCCATTCACTCACGCCATTACCCATCACCACATCAAGGTTTCCTCAATTCTCGCAACCCACTTTTTTTTAGGGGGGGCACAATTATCGCTATGGGCCTGCGAAAAAAAAAAAAAAAAAAGTGATCGTATCATCTCATAATTGGGCTTAAAACTTCCCCTGGTCAACCCGGTTCCAAAAATGTGCCTATGAGGTTATTGCGCACGGGGGCGGAACTATACCAGACACACACACACACCCACACACACACACACAACACCCCACCACACAGACAGACATACAGACAGACACCACTTTTGCTTATATTTACCTTACCCATCACCCCACCTATTCCCTCACCCATCACCCATCATTCGCGCCGCCCCACCCATTCACTCACCATCCACCCCACCACACCCATTACCCATCACCCCACCCATTCACTCACCCATTACCCATCACCCTACATCCGGTTTCTCAATTCTTCTCGCACCCACTTTTTTTTTTCACAATTTCGCTAATTGGCTTCTAAAAAAAAAAAAAGTGATCGATCATCTAAATAATTGGGCTTAAAACCATTCCCCTGGTCCAACCCGGTTTCCAAAAATTTTTCCTATGAGGTTATTGCGCCACAGGGGGCGGAACCTATACAGACACACACACACACACACACCCATACAGACAGACAGACAGACACACTTCTCGCTTTATATTACCATTACCCATCACCCCCCACCTATTCCCTCACCCATCAACCATCACCCCCAACCCATCACAACGCCACCCATTCACTCACTCCATCATCACCCCACACCCATTACCCATCACCCCACCCATTCACTCGACCCATATACCCAATCACCCTACATCAAGGTTTCCTCAATTCTCGCAACCTCACATTTTTTTTCCCTCACAATTATCGCTAGATAGCTGCTGAAAAAAGAAAAGAAAAAACAAAAGTGATCGATCATCTCATAAGAAGTGGCTTATGACCCTTCCCTGGTCAACCCGGTTCCAAAAATGGTGCCCATATGAGGTGATGGCGCCACGGGGGGCGACCCTATAACCACACCCACTACAAACACACACAGACAGACAGACAGACAGACAGACAGACAGACAGCCAGACACACTTTCGCTTATATTATTATAGATTACCCATCACCCCCCCCTATTTCCTCACCATCCCCATCACTCCCCCACGCCATTCACTCACCCATCACCACCCACCCAATACCCATCACCTGCGCACCCATTCACGTCACCCCATTACCCATCACCCTACATCAGGGTTTCCCTCGATTCTTCGCAACCCACTTTTTTTTTCACAATTATCGCTAATAGGCTGCTAAAAAAAAGAAGAAAAAAAAAAAAGTGATCGAATCTCTCATAAGTTGGGCTTATGACCTTCCCCTGGTCCAACCCGGTTCCATAATGTGGGCCATATGAGGTCATTGCGGGGCCACGGGGGCGGAACCTAATATGCCACACACCACACACACACACCCCCACAATCAGCCGACAGACAAGGACAGACAGACGACAGCACTTTCGCTTTATATTATTATAGATATATTATATAAATATATATATATATATATTCTCTCTCGCTCTCATCTCTCTCTCTCTAGCTCTCTCTCGCTATCTCTCTCTCTCGGCTCCTCGGCTCTCTCGTCTAGCTCTTCCCTCTCTCATCTGTAGTCTCTCTCTCTCTCCTATATATATATATATATATAGAGTATATAATATATATATATATATATAGAGAGAGAGAGAGAGAAGAGGAGAGAGAGAGACAAGAAGAAGAGAGAGGAGAGAAGAGAGAGGGTAGATCTATCTATATAGAGAGGTAGATAGAAGGAGAGACGAGAGATAAGCGAGAGTGTATCATTCACTATCTCCTTTTGTAAATAATTCTCTTTCTAAATATCTCACTTCTACTTATGCATATGATATGTGGCTTATAATTCAGGAAATAAAACCTGTTCAACAAGAAAACATAATTTCTTACCCCAATTGGTAACTGGCTTAACAATATATCAATTGTATACCTGATTCATGATTATAATATGTTATTTTTCTACGCAATATTGTGACTACACTGCCCTCAAAATGGTAATATTTAGAAGCATGTATTGTAAGGTAATACTTCATTTTATCTTAGATCGTAATAAGGAAATACACATATAATGGCTACTGAGGTCAGATGGAAAAGCCAGTGCTGTGTGTGTGCTGAGCATAAGGCTTTGGGACTGTATTGCCGTGCGCCTGTCCGGGTGTTTTCACTATGGCTGCCCGAAGTCACACTCTCCGAGGGGAGATCGCTCCCTCCAGGTTCAATATAGAGCTGCGTTCATATGAACTCAGTGGTGTCACCACACAACCCTCCTCCTTTGCCTTTCCCTCTCCAACTCAAGCCATTGTTATTTTCCCCTCGCCGTCCTATTTTTTTCTTATTTTCTCTTTCCCCCAATCAACGTTTATCTTCCTCTTCTCGCGCGTTTGGTCATGTTGCAAAGGCAACTCCTACAGTAGGGGATAATTGTCTGGAAGGTTATGTCGAGTAGATAGGTGAAAAATTGGGTTTGTGAGAAATTGGAACAAAAGAAATGTTTGCTTTTCCCCCAATTAGAAATTATAGAAAGATCAGAAGTTTATAGGGCGCTCTGTGGCATCCTCTCGTAAGTCACTTAGTTCCTTTGAGTTGGACGTCTAATGAATGACGTTGAAAAATGCAGGTGTAGTCATATATGGCGTACGAGTGTATAGGGGCTTTGGATAGACTTAGAATATCATTAATGAATAATAGACAGAGAGTGGGTGATAAGACAGAACCCTGAGGGACACCACTATTGATATACTTAGAGAAGAACAATGACCGGCTAATAGTAGCTACTATAGAACGGTTTGAAAGGAGCTGAGATGTTGGTGGCAGAGAGAAGGTAGAAACCGAATGAGGGTATTTTGGAAATCAAAGCATTTGTGACAGACTATCAAAGCTTTTGATATGTCCAAAGGGCAACACTAACAAAATTGTCCCGAAACTCCTATAGAGATATACCATAATGGTTACATTGTTAGAGGGTGGAGGAGAAGGGAACAATTAAGCCCTTCATTAGCCGAGTGGAATATTATCAAAGGTATGAGTAAAAAGTTCAGCCTTGAATGATGAGACAGACTGTGGAGCTATCTGGTGGAGGCATAGGAGGGAAAGATGAAGAAGACAATTATTAGAGATTGTTTCTGCTAGATTCCATACGTCACGGAAAGGAGTTTGATTCAGAAAAATTTGAACATTTCCTATTTGATGAGTATTTTTTTTTGGTATAAGTTGAAGAGAAAATATTTGGCATATTACGGGCAGAAATGATAGAGTGCATGAGTTTTTCAGGAGATGGATGGTTGAGGAATGTTGCATCTCTGCTTCTTATAACGTTAATTTTCATGCTAACTTGCTCTTCATGCAACTTTGCTAACTGCATGCCTCCCCCCCTTCCCGCGGCGTCCGCTGCAACAAGACTTTCTACTCATTCTCATCCCTATTCTGTCCATCTTCCTAATAGAAGTTAATCAGTAGATTCAGTCTTTCATCCCTTTCACTTGGTAAACGTTGGAACTCTCTTCCTGTGTTTCTATTTTTTCCACCCTTCCTACGATATAAATTTCTCAAGAGAATGAGTGACAAAACACCCCTTGAAAACTAAATTAATCCACCCCCTTTATTTATTCTCTTACTGTCTTCTATATAGGGACTCGCAAGTAAGGCGGGGCTTTTTGTTTACCTTTTTTTTGTGACCTGGCCAATCCTATGTGATGTAAAAAAAAAAAAAAAAGTTGTAAGACCAGTGCAGAGGTTGTCAAATTTCAGTATCGACAATCATTGCAGTATACAATTTATATTAAAGCTTCATTCACGCCAAAACTCTCCTTCTTAGGGTTTTACTCCCTGATTTAAATATTAAATAATAACGAAGTTGAACCCCAACTCAGATTGTCTTGATTTTATTTTCATTTCTGTTTCAGGTATCCCTAAACCAAATTGGGGGAGGCAGTAGCAGAGTGGTAGCGTCTCCTAGTTGGCGTTCTCGGTGACCCGAGTTTCGATTCCCGAGTGAGAATCATAATCCACTTAAATCTTTCTGCACCGTCGAGTGGCCTAGACATCCACATTCTGCCCTTACTCTACTTGCGATTGCTGATTGCATCGGAGACACGAAGGGTGAAATGAGGCCTCTAAGCAACAGGTGGCGCCAACTATAAAAATCCTGCTGCGCCACCATGGGCGAGGGCCAAACCATCACAGCCCTCAAGTGAACATCCAGGGTCTTGCATCCGAGCCCTGGGTCACTGCTTATAGGCGCATGGCATAGATGTAAAAAGAAAAAGAATAAATACATTCGAAACCTTTTGGTCGAGCACAGTGTCCTCACATCGTATTTCATTATAGCTCATAAAAAATTACAATTATCCAGTAAAAATTTACAGATCTCTTGACTGGGCTAAGACCCAATTTGTCAAGATCCTAAATCGCCCTGCCATAGATAAACTCGAGAGGGAGGTGCAGGGACATGAGATCATTCGAGGCGTGTGGGGAGGCTAAGTGTCCTGTAGGAGTGTTAGGATGGCTATATGAAGACTAACTGTTCCTCTCGTGGCCCTTATTGCGTCTCGGGGGGATGGGCAAACACTACGATCACTCCAAGCTCGTTTGTTTTTGCTCTCTCTCTCTCTCTCTCTCGTTCTCTCCGTCTCAATGTCTCTCATCTCTCTCTCGGTGTGTTGTGTTCCTCTCTCATCTCTCTCGCTCTCTCGTCTCTCTCCTCTCTCGTCTCTCTCTCTCTCTCATCCTCTCTCTCTCTCTCTCTCGTCGCTCTCTCTTTCTTTCATCAGTGTATGCGGACAGAGCGGTAAAGAAGGGCCAAAGAAAGAAGAGGCTAGCTAGATCAAGAGCATCTCACCCCTCAAATCCAGTAGCCTTGTGTTTATTTACAAGGAATTTTTTATACCACGTGTTGGTAGGTCTCATCACGGTCTCTTACATTGTAGTCTTCCTTATTGTCTATGTTCTATGATTTTAAATGGATAACCTGAAGGTTTGTAGTCTTGTGAATTATGTGAAATAGATATTTATAAGTAAAAAGTAGGAGGAGGGTGTGAGTAGGTTTTGGAATACATCCTTACTAAAAGACGAGAGAAACATCAGGATGTGGAAAAAAAGGATATGTGAGTTGATTGGAGTAAAGAAAGGTTGATATTAGAGGAGGAGGAGGGGAAATGAGTGTGTAAGGAAGCGTGAGTGGGTGTGATGAGGTAATAGCCGGTGGGTATACGAGAGGAGTGTTATGAAGAAAAATAGAAGGAAAATGATGATGATGAGACGGAGGGCCGGAGGAGGAGAAGCAGGAGAAGGAAATAGACAGCAGGTGGAGGAGTGGATGAAGATGTCGGGAATAGGGAAATAACTAAGTGTAATGAGTGTAAGAAAATGGAAGTATGAAAGAGGGATGAAAGAGAAGAAGAGAAGAGAGGGGAAGGATAGGATGTATATAGGAAGATGTTACATTTGAAGGAACAGGAGGAAGAGGAGGAGTACTACGGAGGGAGAGTTTAGTGGTTCTGTGACGTAATTAGCTGTGTGTGACGTCACTGACGTATTGACGAGTTGAAGGCAAAACATTCTCTCTCTCTCTCTCTCTCTTCTCTCTCTCTCTCTCTCTCTCCTCTCTCTCCTCTCTCTCTCTCTCTCTCTCTTCTCTCTCCTCTCTCTCTCTCTCTCTCTCTCTCTCTCTCTCTCTCTCAATCTTGCACACACAAACACTCTTTCTCACTCTCACAGATACAATTACAGCACGACAAAAACCGCACCCATTTGAAACCAACAGAGGAACAGGTGCATCAATTTACCATATAACAAATAAACGTCTGTACCTTCCACCGAAGGTACAGTAAGTATCCACCGAACGGGTCTTAAAGGTGGTTCACATCTCCACGATTCGCATCGGCGACGGTCAAGACTTGCTGAGTCATCCAGTCGGTGCCGACTGCATCCGATTTCGGGTGGCTGAAGCTCCAAAATCGGCGTAGTTGGCTCGGGTTGCCCCGTAGTTAGGCGACTAGTCGGCGACTAGTCCGCGATTGTCGGCGATAGTCGCGGACAGTCGCGGACCAAAACGAATTTAACCGCAAATATTGGGTGCCATCATGCGACGACCAGTCGCCGACAGTCGCAGCACGACAACAACCTCGGTTGCCGTCATGCGGTGACTGTTCTCAGCCGTGCTGCGACCGACACCGGATAAGGCAAGCCCCTCCACCGAACGTAGTCGGCGCGGTTAGTCGACGGTTTGCCGTAGTTAGGCGACTAATAGGCGACTAGTCTGTGATTCTCGGCGATAGTAGCAAAACTAGGAGAATTTGAAAATTTAAAGGTCAACTTTGAGTTGGCGTCATGCAGCAAACATTTGCCGACAGTTGCAGCACGACGCAAACCCACGGTTGCCGTCGTCATGCTGCAACTGTTCCCAGCCGAACTGCGACTGACGCCAAGTAGATGTGGGCAGCGCTCTGGCCCATCCCCCACACCATTTTTCAACCTTCCTTTGTGTAGTAAGTTCCACGCCACCGATGTCGGTCAACACTGTTGTCCACACACTTGGAAAAGGAAAATTACCAGCCAGGATGCGAGACCGTTTTAAATCAGAAGTATAATAGTAATTACTTCACGGTCAATCAAATAGAAGAGGGATTATTGTAGGAGTGCAAACATTTGCAAGGTATTGAGCAGGAATCCCCCCAAAGGGAGACCGAGGTTGTTACACCTAAAGGTAATCAGCTATATCAGCCACCCTTAGAGTTTAAAGATCCCTGGTTAGTGGGTACTCATCCTGAGTCTGTTAAAGTTACGTATGTCAAACAGCCTGTAGTTAGAAACAAACTACTCATCCAACCAGTAGGCTTGAGATATATCAGATACAATCCCTAAATTCAGGGGTACTTCTAGTGAAGTAAGAAGGAATTGTGTCGTATGTGAGTGGGAACATACACCCTCCACATGTAATATTATCCAGAGTGTTCCACGAAAGTTAAAAGGTTAATGAGCCTGGGTAATTACCTAACCTGCCTCAGTGGTAAACATGCTTTAAATGTATGCCCTACGAAGTTAAGAACTTGTAGGAGATGTAAACAATCTATTCACAACATAGCTCTTTTTCTTAACAGTGATATTAACTCAGACCCTACAGTAGTTAATATGGCAGTCACTAATAAGAGTAGTTCAACAGCTGTTCCTACTGCAGAATTGAAGGTGAGCCACAATGGTAAGTTCAGTCATTGTAAAGACAATGTTTGACAGTGGTGCACAAAGGGTCTTCATAAGTAGGGAGATAGTTGAATTGTTACAACTACCCATAATCAGTAAAGTGAACTTAGTTATTTCAGATTTTCTTGCCAATAAAGAGGCTTAAAACTTTGATATAGGTCAACCCCCAGTCCAATTAGGAAAATATATATGTAGGGTAGCTGCTGCACTTAATAATATTGGTATTAGTTTAACTGTAAAGGGAATAAAAGACACAGCTGAAATGCTAAGGAGAATGGTGTTAAACTAGTTAGTAATACCTTCGAGGATGTTGATGGTCCATTTCAGCTAATAATAGGCACTTATTATTTTGGGCGTTACCTAAGGAAGGTCATTAAAAGACATAACGTCTCTATGTTCAACAATGCTAGTGCAGTGTTGGGATATGGTGGTAATGTAATAATGGGAACCATCCCACATACTGCTCACCAAGCCGAACAATAGGAGAGTATTCCTATTCATGCACAACCCCTACTAATTACCAGAATTGGAACCACTTTCTTGCCACACACAATTAGTGAGTTATTAGAGGAAAGTGATTTTTCAGTTCATAATAAATATATCACCACTAAAAAAAAATCCAACTAATAATGTGTCTCGAGGAAATACTAACCTCACATTAAGCACAGGATTATGGTTGAAGGCCCTACCTGGCTGAAAGAGTGTAATGATATGCCTAAACAGGTTTCCACTCAGCCAGACATATCTGAAGATATAATAAGTGAACCTGTATTGATATCAAATCCTGTGATAGACATTGAAAGGTTTTCCTTACTGGGCAAACTAATTAAGACTACTAATTTAGTCTTCAAATCATTAACCCGGGAACTGCGGGAGCAAAGATTTTTTTAGTGCCACCAGTGCGGGGATGTGAGTAAAACAGTAACCATTACAGAATTGGATGAAAATTACATCAACGTCAAGGTAGTACAAATCTGCATACGGCAATATATATATTTTTAACCCAAAACGTATAGGGTTGTGTGTGGTTGTGGTCGGGAGTTGAAATATCTGGCACGAACGGCACCAAACCGCTGGCGAGAGACTGCTGAGGTGTGATCAAGGGTGCCACTCCTTGGGATTTTTCCAAAGATTTTGAGGGGATTATTCAAGTATTTCTCCAGTAGTTTATCTCAAGGTAAGCGTAGGTACCGTTTGTACCGTACCTTGAGATAAACTACTGGAGAAATACTTGAATATCCTCCAAAAGTCCAAAGACAGACAAAAAATATCCCAACGCCAGGACCTAAATCCAAGATCTTGGAAAAAACCCAAAGAGTGGTATATCTCTGCATACAGCGTAGTTAGGCAGATGGTGGTGTGTATTATATTATCGAGGGCTGACTCAAGGCGTAATGTGACACAGTTGTAGACTTCTACGAATTTGGCGGGGGTTTTTGTATGCAATTTTGAAAATTGCGTTTCCCGGGAAGGGCTGCCGCAGCCCCGGATAAAAGGGATAGCCTGACTCCTTAAAATTTGGACAAAAAAATACAAAAGCAGGTATTTCCAGGGGGAATTTAAAACCCCCTTAGCCTGGGCCCACCCCTTTAGAAACAAAGGGCCCAAAAATCATTAGGTCTGTACCTAGATCATGGGGGTAAAATTAGGTGTCAGAGTTTTTTGAAAGTGATAAGAACATAAAAAACATAAGAATATAAGGAACTATAGAGGCCGCGGGCCTACCGGGGTATTTCCTGTCGCCTAAACTCCCAATCCACCTTGCACCCCCATCATGAACCTTCCAGCTTCTCTTTACAGTTCCCTAATACTCCGCACTAACTACCGTTACGAGACCTTTCCCATCTTTCACCACCCTTTTTTGTGAACCATTTTTTCCCTTTTTCCTTTCTAATTCTACGCTTTTCCAGCTGAACCCGTTACTTCTTGTTCCCGGTTAAAAGCGTAGAAGTTTCTCCTCTCCTTATGAAATCCCTTTATAACTTAAAAACTTCTATCAGTCCCCCCCTTACTCGCGTTTTCCGAGTGAGGAAATTTTTAATAACTTAAATTCCTCTCAAACAAAAGTTACGCATCCCGTGTACATTTTGGTCATCCTTCTCTGCACTTTTTTAAACAAGGCATACCCTTCCCTGTAATAGGAGCCCAAAAAAGAACCATAGTCTGGGTAGGCGACTAGACCAGAAAGGCTTTGAATAATTCCGCTCTTTATTTTTAACACTTCGGGTAAGAATCCTAATACTCATTGCTCTATTCTCCCTCAAACTTGTTTCCTAGGCGGGGTTTTGGATACCCTCACCCCCAAGTTTTTTTTACCTTCTAATCTTTTCAGCGATACTTTTCTTATGGTGTTCTATTACCGGGTTTTTTTCCCAACTTCATAACGCTGCAATTATCAATATTAAATTCCACTGCCATCTACTGCCCATCTTTTAATTTTACGAATTTCCCTGCAATATGTTTACATCAGACTGTGATCCAATAACCTATAATTTGGGTATCATCAGCAAACTTGCTGATACCGCTAATCCCACTTCAAGTGTTGAGTAAATAAAAAAAAGTAAGGGCCCCCAAAACAGACCTTGTGGAATCATTTCCCCCCCCAGTCCCCATCCAGATTTAGAACCTTAATTGAAACCCCCTTTGTTCATTTATTTAGCCAGCTCTGACCAATGAAAAACCTTCCCATCTTTTCCATGCCCCCAAACCTTTTTAAAAAGTCGCTCGTTTTGTACTTGTAAAATGCCTTCTAAAGTCCAGATACTTATATCTAATCCTTATCATTATCTGCCGTCTCATAAACTTCCTATAAAAAAACTCAATAAATGGTGAGACATGACCTCCCCTGGTGAATCCATTTTTGTAAATTTTGATCAAACTATGTTTTCTAATGCTCTCTAATTTTTTTTTGCAAAAATATATTCCAATAATTTACCCACCACTGTGTCAACTTACGGGTCATAATTGAGTTTAGCCCCCTGTCCCCTTTTAAATATGAGAACAACATTTCCTTTCCTCCACAATAATACACATCGCCTATCTAAAACCGATTTCCTAAAAAAAATGCACAAGACTCACTAACAACCTCCTTGCTTTCCCTTTTTAAACCCTGGGTATATTAAATCGGCCTGGGATTTATATTTTTTTCATTTTATCTATACCCTCTTCCACCTTTCCCTAGTTTCACAATATCTTTGAGTTTTCCCCTCATCGTTTCCTTTAAACACTTTTCCCCCTCAGGTTTGTCTGTTTTACCCCCCCGTAAAAAACACTTAAAGTAATAATAATTAGATCCTACCATACCCTCATCCGTATTTAAGCCCCTCACCCTGTCCTGACCTTAACGGCCCAAACAAATTTCCCCTTTCTTTGTTTTATATCCCTGATAGAACCCTTTTTGGGGTCCCTTTTCCCCTGTCCTGCTATTTTAATCTCATAATTTTCTGAGCAATCGAGTTAATTTCTTCACGTCCTTGCCACACGTTATACTTTTCTTTGTTTACCAATCCGCTTAAACCCTTTAAAATAAATGTTTCTTTTTATCCAATGTTGTTTTTAAATTGGGGTTATCCATTTGGATCACTCTTCTGGACCTTTTTTCCCTAAAGGAAATTTTTTTTTGTCCGAAATATATTCCTTACAAATGAGGTTAATCCTCCCCAACCCCGTCCCATTTCCCCTTTTCTAACCTCTCTAATTCCTCCTCAGCCCTGCCCTCACCCCCTTTTAAACCCGCTTTAATTACCTCCTCAGCCATGACCTCACTTCCATATCAACCCGCCCCAAATTACCCCCGGGGCCCTTTTCCAAATCCTTAAAAAAATTGGCCTTTCCGCTGTCATCCCCCTGTCTTTATCCGGGAAACTTTTTCCCCCATCCCACCCCCTTTATTAATAACTTCCAGGGTCCTAATCCTGCAAAATTTGGCCCTTTTCTGAAATTAGGTATTCGATGCTTGTTCCCACTTAATTTTCCAACTTCCCTTTTTAAGCAAATCTGTCCAAATGGTCGCTATTATCAAAAATTCCCCACCCGACCTCGACATTTGAATAAATCGTCTTATTTGTCAGAAATAGATCTAAAATTTTATCCCCTGTGGGTTTCCTTGTTTGTTTGATTTCGAAGTTATCCCTAGTTTATATAAAACAATTTCATCTGCGCCTGTCACCTATGATTAAACCCCCAGCATATTTTAAAGATTAAAAAATCTCCCACCCCCATAGTCGATTATTTCGCAGGCCTTTTTATTTCTTCCTATAGGGCGAATCCTTTTTACAAAGTTTGGAGGCCTATACCTACACCCAAAACCTTTTTCTCAGTTCCCCCGTATCCTCTCCCCATATAGACTCTATGCTTCATCTTTTTTTAAAACATTTTTAAACACAACACGAAATGCATCTCTTGCAAAAAGCGCAACCCTCCCCCTCGGTCCCTACTCTGTCCTTGTAAATAACTTATACCCGTTTTTCTTGACTTCCGGACAAATCCCTTCCTGACATATCCAACCTGTTTCGGGTTAATCATATATCAAAATCCTCTTCACTATTTTTTCCTCCGGGAAAATCCATTTTTTTTAAAATACTCCTACTTTTTGTATAGTAAGCCTTCAAGCAACCCCCTTTTTCTTTTGTCAATTTTCCCTTTTATTTTTAAACTAAACCCCCTCTCTCTCTCTTACGAACACTTTAGTTCCCTGCCTTCTTTATCCTCCTCGTGTCGCAAGTTTCCTTTACCCCGCCCCCGTGTCAACCCCCCGGTTTCTCTGTTTTAAAAAAGACTGCAGGCATCTACCTCCCTTTAAAGGGGATTCAGAAAAGTTTCTGAACTCCTTTCCTCAAAAAGTGCACCCCACCCCTGGGGTAGAGGGGTTATGCCCGAAAAAGGGTCCCCCTTTTTGTCTTTACAAAGGCCCAGCATTGTTTTTGAAAAGGAAGGCCAGCCGGAAATTTCTTTGAAATAGCCCTGGAGTCCCCACAAGTCGTAAAAAAAGGCTTGGAAGGCACCCAACACCACAGGAAAACCCCCCCTGTCCCAAAACTTTACTCAGTTCCTTTAACCCCGCCGTAGAAATTTCCCCACTCTTACAAACCCAACATCTTTTCCCCAGCGTCAGGCAGACGATGGGTTTTTTCCCCTTGGGGTCCGCCATGCCTCAACTTTTTTGCCTAACATAACCTTCCCTTACCCTGGATAACTCACCGACTTCATGCGCACCCTTCCCTGACAGAACCTGCTGTCAAATGCTAAAACCGACTGTCACCAACAACCAAATTTTTCCTTTGGGGATGAGTATCGTCCCCCTTCCTTACCCCCTATCTCCCTCTTGCAGCCCCGGAGTACCCGAAAGAGTTCGGCACCAAAGGTCATTGTTACCTTTTTTCTTTCGGGCGGCTCTGGTCACTTTTTACCTTTCAAACACCAATCTTTTTGACTTCTGGCTACCTTAATTTTCTCGGTCACATTCGCTCTGGGACCCCACAGGACTCCCCCGCAGGGGCCCCCTCCCAACCCCATTGGCCCTTTACCTCCACCAAATTTAAAGAAACGTATCTCTATTTTCCCGCTTTATCCAATTTTCTTTTCTTCACTTCATTGCAAAGCCATTTCAGGTTTGAGCCCCCAAATAGTCTTAAAACGCCCCCCACACTTTTTACTACACTCTCCCCTCGGGGCCCTTCTCACTCCCTCTACCACCAGTTTTTTAAACTCACCCCTTACCCTACCCACACTACCACTCCAACCCCCGCGAAGCACAAAAACCCCATTCTCTCTCCGCCCCCAAACATCCATCACGACGTGCCTTTTATCTGAGAGTAACCAGACAACCTCACTCCACGGAGACGTCAGGTGAACTGATTTTCCCAAAAACCCCCTGCCATCCCATACTAAAAACCCAAACGCCACCCTCTTACTAAATTTTGGTGGAAGAATACAAAGACAAGAAGACAAGGCGGAATGGCTGCCAATTAGCCCATATCAAGGGGCAATTTTTGGGTACAACATGGGAGGGCGGCAGTCAAATATTTTCCTCAAATCTTGTATTAAATATAATAGATATGAAGTAGACATAGTCCCTATGACCATAGTCCTCCTGAACTTCCCGTGATAGAAAGCTCCTAAAATAATTTTGAGGTCATTTTTGAGACTATACGGGGATATAATATTTTCAGGCGATAACTCTCCTTTTAATAAAATATTGTCTGGATATTACATGAACTCTTCAGGGCTATTTTAAAAATAGCCAAAAACAAAGTGCGGAAAAATCACCAAGTTCGGGGGATATGTGGCCTGCGGGCATGTCACTTTAAGCGGACCTTCGTTTTCGTCAGGTCCAACTGTGGAAAAATTTTCCAAAACACCCTCTCAATTTGAAAAGGGTAGTTTGTTCCCCCAACCCCCCCTTTTGGAAAAGAGGTATTGTCGCTCACCATAGGGGGGGCGAGGCATGTGTATATATATATATAAAATATAATGGTAAGGGTATTAAAATATGAAATGTAAGTAAATTATAAGTTTGGGAATGATAAAGTACATTCCAGTGGTATAACCTTTGCACCGTATTTTTTCACCTAATTAGAACGTCGGACCGGTCATTAAGCCGTTTATGATACGTATTTTTCCACCCCCATGGGGACACTAGCTCTAGGTATGGTGGCGGCCCGTTGCCGCAGCCCACGATGAGTCAGTACCTACATTTCCAGATTTCCCCTGGAAAAAAGATCTCTCACGGGGGGTTCTCTGATTAAAACGAATGAAATTTCATATAGTGATTTTGTATAAAGTACACCCCGACCCTCGGAGAACATATCTCTTACTAAATATATTGTCATTTGTATATATACCGTTTCACATTTCCAGATTCCCCCGGAAATAAAAATCCTCACTGGGCTTCTCTGATTTAAAACGAGAACTACGTATATATACTTTGTACATATAAGTGTTAAACAATAGGACGTGAAAAATCAACCCAGGGATTAGTCCCCGCGGGCAAACTATTGGTTTGACAAACCCCGCCTGACGCCCCACGAAAAAACTCGTGGTGGCGTCAGACACATTATGTATAATGTATATATATATATATTTTAATATATATATATATTATTAAAAAAATATGTATTAAAATATATTATATATATAAGTATATTAACATATTATAATTAAATATTTAAAATAAAAAGTAATAATGATATATAAATATAATATATGTATATTACATATATAATTTAATATATATATATAAAAATATATTATATATGATATATAAAATATATATAATATATATAATAAAATATATATATATATATTTAAATAATTTTAAATATATATCTATATATTATATATATATATATATATTAAATTAAAATAAATATTAAAATAACATTAATATAATTATTATATTTAATTATTATATTATATATATTTATTTATATAAAATATATATATATTATGATAATAAAATATTATATATAGAAAATTATTAAAATGAAAAAAAATAATTTATTTAAAAAGAGAGAGGAGAGAGAGAGAGAAAAGGGGAGAGGGAGAAGAGGGGAAGAGAAGAGAGGGGGGAGAGAGAGGGGAGAGAGGGGAGAGGAGGAGGAAGGGAGAGAGAGAGAAGGAGGAGAGAGAGAGATACTTATACTAGGGTACGGCGTATAAAAAAAATTCTTTTTTTCAACTTTTGGATGCCAAATTTTTTTATGTAAAATGGAATTCTAAGACGATTTTATCTCCTTCCTTTTTGCATTTTTAGCAATTTCTTTCTATGCAAAATGCACTTTTTTATTTCACCCTTATCGAATAATGCTTAATGAGTAACGTGCCGGTTTGGGCCCGTGTATTATCATGCACCAATATGAGTTCCCCCGATACGTGGAAAGCCCCCTTTTTGATCAGTTTTTTTAAACAGGCACTCACACATGTCACAGCCTCTACGTTGGCCTAGAACTTTTTCCCTCGGGTTTTCCCTTTAACGCAGGCTTCCAGTGGACCGGGGCCTCGGTACAAAGTGCCAAAGTTCCTTCCAGATGGCTCCTCGTCATTGACAAGGTCCCTGATCAACCTTGGGTGCAGTTTCCATACTGTCGGGCACCATCGCCCCGGTCTTGTCCTTCCACCCCTCGTAACCCAAACCAACTTTTTGGTCCCTTCAGGGTACGGCCGTA
>JACEEZ010000618.1:40000-57500 GCA_016584305.1 Chionoecetes opilio
GCAGTCACCGCCGCGCACATGAACCCGACACCAACCTGCCCACCATCTACGTGGACTCCCCCAGAGCGCGAGGCCACTCTGAGCGGGGGATGACGCGGAAGTCCTCGCTCAAGCGCGCCCTCTCCCTCCTGAGCATGAACTCTCTCCGTCAGCAGGCGTCGAATCACCAGAAGCAGCAGAAACCCGTGCAGCGCATCCTGCGACAGCCGCGGCGGCGCCACAATACGGTGCGGGGCCTGAGCGGCATGGCCATCGACGAAGCCAACCAGCCGGCACTAAAGCGTTCCAACACCCTCTACTACCCCACCGCCGCTACCCTCCGACACGCCTACACCTCTAGGAGAACCTACAGCGACAACCAGAGGTAGCAGTGGCTCGGGGATGCCGAGTGGAACGCCACCGCCAACGAACTGATCCTGCACGTGATGAGTGAGGCGCCGTTCCTTGCCCTCGCTGTCTCCGCACTTCAGGAGGACGCGGAGCTCATGACGCCGCCACGTGGGCAAACGGTGTTGTAGTGCCGTGCACGGTGGACGAGTACTAAACACCCGCCACTCTTATCAGTAGTTATATGACATGTACTGAACATACATAATAGCTTTATTTTACGCTTAGGTATACCAATAGAAGCGTTGCCAGCCGCGCGCTTCCCAGTTGGCAAGACCTGCTGAACGCTGCCGGTCGTGAACCTCGCCTCGCCGTCCGCCCTCGTGCACACCAGGAAAACACAAAAGTACAACTTAGTGAAGAGCACCGACATCCCCACCGGCAACCTACCTCCCTACTAAACAATATCGCTGTTTACCATGCTGGGACATTGACGGCATCTGTGATATGACTTATATTTATCCCATATAACACTTTGTGTGCCAATAATCCCATATTACCGCAGACGTCATACACAGTAGCCATGTCATGTTGACGTCGTGCACGCGTCTGTCCAGTGTAATACAACCGCTGTCCAAGACAACTATTTTTACACGCATAAAAGTATTTATATCTTCTGGACGAGTCTCTCTCATCCCCTGTTGGGTGGTTGGTTCTGCTTCGCCCGTCTCAAGTCCAGGAGTGTTTTTCTCTTCTCTACTAGTTGGCTGGCCCCTTCAATAATTCGTCATGTGATCCCATCATGAGGAAAGGTCCAATAATAACACATTTTCTGTCAACACCTCCCCTACAAACACACACTCGTGCACACACGGCAACCTCCTCACACCTGATCTCCATCGGCTGATCCATCCTCTGCTGATTGCTCTCTCTCTGCCCACTTTTCTTACTCATTACCATTACCCTTCCTGCTAATATATCTGCTATATATCTTCAATGTTCTCTCTTTTCCTATTCTACCAGTCTCCAAGTCAACTTCTTATGTTTACAGACTCATATTCTTGATTTTCTGCCATATCATCTATTTACTCACTTGTTCTTGTAATCTCGAGGTAGGAAGTTTTTCCCAAAAATCTTTATTTAAACACAAGTCTCTGCAAATTTTTCATCCTCACGCTGTAGTTCGTTTCCTTAACTCAGGGACCTCCAAAGGGGTCAATATCGACTCCCAGAGGTCGATGGGAACTTTTAGAGGGTTGATAAATGTCTTTGGGGTCAATAGGGGGTCGACAAACACCTGGGTGGTCAAAAGTGGCATGATGAGTACCACAAAGTTAAAAGAAAGGTACGATTTAGATATTTCTTAATGATTTTTCTTATTTAGCAGTAATAGTATCAGTTGTGGTAGTAGTATGGTTGTCACCCATAGACATTGGCAGCGTGGGGCCAATTGAAAAGTTTGTGCGAGATAAATCTTATCTTTTCACCAAAGACCACACAGCTCCATAAAGATGATGGTCTACTTTGAAGAAAAATGTACATTACCTATGATTTTTTATTTTATTTATGTAATCGTATAAGAAATGCTTGGGGTCTATAATCGATCAGGGCCTCCCAGAAAGGGCCGATGGACTAAAAAGTTTGGGACCCTGCCCTAACTTCTCCCGCCTGCTATTACTTGTCTCTCTGTTCACTTCTGTCTCTTCTTTCCACCCGACTCGATAGTTCCTCTTTAAAATCGCTTCGGAATCTCGTAAATTTCTCCCTTGCCTCAGCTCAGCTTGTGTGCAGACACCTGACGTGTTATGACTAATTCACTTGGGAGGGAGGAGTGGCAGAGTTCACCAGATGCCGCGGTGGTAAAGGCGAAGTTATCTAGAGGTTAAGTTAATAGTTCATTTAACAGATGGAGTGAAGGACTCTATAACTTATCAATATTTACTATGGTGGTGATTATGGTAGTACCTTTGATGCCTCTTGACATAACATAACTATCAAGAAGAAATAAATATACTGGCGATAACACACACACACACACAGAGAGAGAGAGAGAGAGAGAGAGAGAGAGAGAGAGAGAGAGAGAGAGAGAGAGAGAGAGAGAGAGAGAGAGAGAGAGAGAGAGAGAGAGAGAGAGAGAGAGAGATGAGAGAGAGAGAGAAGAGAGAGAGAGAGAGAGAGAGAGAGAGAGGAGAGGAGAGAGAGAGAGAGAGGCTTTAGTTATATGTATGTTTAAAAAAAGAGAGAGAGAGAGAGAGAGGAGAGAGATGGAGAGAGAGAGAGAAGAGAGAGAGGAGAGATGAGAGGAGGAGAGAGAGAGAGAGAGAGGAGAGAGAGAGCGAGAGAGCGAGAGAGCGAGAGAGAGAGAGAGCAGAGAGAGAGAGAGAGAGAGAGAGAGAGAGAGAGAGAGAGAGAGAGAGAGAGAGAGAGAGTGTGAGAGAGTGTGTGTGTGTGTTTGGGGACGACACCCTTGCCATCAAGGGGCCGGATTCAGCAAACTTACCAGCGATACCCTGTTACGAGGTCGAAGTTACTAGACCGCTACGAGAGATGGCAGAAACTGTATTCGGCAACGATATTGTAAGCATTTAGTAAGCTACGAGGTCCATTGCCGCTGGTAGCCGCCAGAGGGGTCTCGTGTCGCGCAACAGCCAATCATCTCCACGCTTACATGATGCGTGTTGGGCTTACACGTGCTTTTGTTTACAAACAAATTTTATTTAAAGTTCCATATCATACCTCCATAATTGAAGTAAATGATGTCTCAGAGCTTATTTATCATTATTGTGCATCATAAAGATTCGTTTTGCACGCCTGTCACCTGATACGAGGTAATCTATTAAAAAAAATCATGACTTTTGCTGAAAAACACAACAAAATAGCCTGATATGATGTGTCCGTGTGTGATTCTACACATATGCAATGATTCTTCGTCTTATCTGTCAAGGATCTGGCACATTCACCTTTTTAGGCATTAAATTAACCACCCCGGGAGAGGGGTCACAAACCCCCGGCTAACACCCGGTATCCATTAACTGCTGGGTGGACAGGGGCTCGGGTTTTAAGAAAGACCCCCCAGGATTAAAGTATTTTTAACCTTTCTACTGTTATTTATAGGTCTGCAAAACGAGTGTGAAAGGGTAGGCTATTTGGTACCTGGAACGATCGCCGGTAGGAATTCTCGCCGACGTCGGCGGATGTTCCAATTTTTCATGTCGGCGTGTGTTCCTATTTCTGGCGACAGTTCTAGTTCTTAATCTTGAGTTAGGTTATGTGGTTAGTTTATGTTGGCTAGTTGACCAATATCAAGGTTAGGTTAGTGAACGGTCCTTACCAGTGGAACTGTCGCCGAAAATTTCCACGTCGGCGAGTGTTCCCCTGTCGGCGAGAGTTTTCGGTTGGCGTTTCGGCGAGTTTCTATCGGCGACAGTTCCATAAACCGGCTATATGTGCAGTTTAAACCAATACACGATCGGTGGTGGTTTTACTGAACGTTTCGTTCTTATCAGGAGTAATTATAACACCTACAACAGCCGTCGGAAATTAAGGTATTATTCTAGTGTTTGCCCATACTCCCCCTCTCTCACAAATCAGGCTTGGGGACCTGGGGGAATGCGGGATATTTGGCTGTGGTAAAAAATATGCATTGCAACCACATAGTTTTTGAGTTAGGGGTGTAAAAAAAAATCCCTAGATCTAGGGAAAATGTATTGGATTTCTTCTGAGTCCAGAGACGTGTGAACCTGACGATCCTCACAGAATGATGACCGAAGTGTCGAGAACCCCCTCCCAAACCCTCGCTAGGAGGTTAGGTTAGATTTGGTTAGGCTAGGATAAGTTAGATTTGGTTAGATTAGATTATATTTGGTTAGGTTAGCTTTGGTTAGGTTAGGTTATCGGTGGGTCAAGCCCCCAGCTATAAAAAAGTTAGGTTAAATTTGGCTACGTTAGGTTAATTTTGGTTATGCAAATTTCTCTAGATATAAGGAAATTACCCTAGATCTAGGGAATTTTAGCTCCCCTACACAGCTCTTAAATTATATGTTTCCGACGCATAATTTGTTCCCCTCCCGAAAACCCCGCATTCCCACAGGTCCCCAAACTTGTTTGGGGGAAGTGGGAGACTATGGGCAACCACTAGAAATTTACCGAAATTAAAAATAACTCAAGGGGGATCTGGGAAGGGGCGAAAACCTCCCACTGAGGTTAGGCTACGTGATCAATGCCCAGGTTAGGTTAGTTAACTAGCA
This sequence comes from Chionoecetes opilio, assembly GCA_016584305.1. Taxonomy (NCBI): domain Eukaryota; kingdom Metazoa; phylum Arthropoda; class Malacostraca; order Decapoda; family Majidae; genus Chionoecetes; species Chionoecetes opilio. The sequence continues at coordinate 44,575 of JACEEZ010000618.1, forward strand.
GGAGGTTCTGCGCACCCCCCACGCCCCCCACAGTTGTCAGGAGAGTATTGGGTTATAATGGACGAGAACTGCGCGGTTGCTACCGCCGTTACTACTTATGTTTTCTGTATTATTTTTTTTTCAGTATGCTGCACAGTTTTAATCAACTTCCGGATAACCTTCAAAACTTATATACATATTGTAGAAATTATATAGCCCCCTAACCCTTTAGGTTAGGTTAAGGTTCGGGTGAGTTTAATAATCCCGCCAGGGGGCCAAGGGGGAGGTTAGGTTGAGTTCGGTTAAGGTAATAATGGTCCCGGCAGGGCGTTGCAGAGCTAGGGTCTCTGTATAATAATATTCTAGACAGAGCGGATCACTCGGCGGCTGGCGAATGCGGGGCGGGAATCACTTGTTTCCGTACAATTCCGTTACTTCTCTGTTTTCTGAGACACTGCTTATTATTTCCTGGACAAGTTTTAGTGCCTTTTCTGAATGAGATACATTGTTATCAAAGGAAACGTAACCGTAGGTTTTGGTGACAAAAAAAAAAAAAAATAATGGGTTTCCGGAAATAAGAATATCTGAAAAAGCACTAATTTTAGGCAAAGAAAAACTAGTCAGTGTCTAAGAAAATGACCGCGCAGTCCTCGTTCATTTTTATCTTACTTTGCAATCGAAAAAAACTAGTGATCACTAGTTTTTTACAGGGGGGGTCTAGAGGGTAAAAAAAAAATCTAGTGATTGTCACGAAAAACAAAGGTCAGATTCTCTTAAAACAGCATATTCTATCAGAAAAATATAGTTTCGTCTGAAAATGGAGAGGGTCACTGTAACGAGTCTTTCCCATAGCTTTTAACAATTGTTAGGTTTGAGGTATTTAGGGTAGATAAAAAAATGCGCAGGTGGCCTTAGGGAAATAGTTCTTCCACCGTGTATGAAGTGATATTTGGAAGGGAATTACTCAAAATGTCTAACATATAATGAAATCATAATGGCATTGTCAGTGACGTAACCACACAGTTGAAAAGGAGAGGGTAGGGTAGGGTGCAGGGTAAATTTGTTCTGTGTAGCCCATGATTTTGGCAAGCGCAGAGAGCCCGTACAGCTAAGGGGGGGTCATGATCGTTGTAAGGCCATACAGAATCGGTATACGACAAAAATTTAGCATATTCTAAATTCAATTTTATGTACTCCGAGTCGCTGAGTTATGATTCAGTACTTCCAATAACCTTGTACGTACAATTCAAATTCAAACGCTTACATTTCGATCAAACAACTTTACAACTATAATATACTAATAATATTAACATTCAAAATGATGATTTAAACACTGTAGTAGTCTCACTTTTATTACAAACAGGAAAAGACAAGACCTATCCAACATAATTTTCTTGCTGATAATTAAGTTGAAATAGTTGAAGCTGATGAGCAGTTATTAGAATAGCAGTGGATGAAATAAGAAAAGTTATATTTTTGAAATACCACTGCGTATAGTACATAAGTACTTGATTCAGGTATGCATTGCTTAAGTTGGATTTTAAACCTGTTTTTGTTGTCAGCTATTATGGAGTATGGGGAATTTAAGTAATCTAACTGTGAGCAACAGTGTCACCTAACACACTGGAATGATTCACTAGAATCATTCCAGAAAAGGAATGAGGAGCCGGAAATCCTGCTCCTCACAGAGCTGCAGGATCTCATGGCAGGGTAGGTGGTAATACCGTAGGTGGTGGTTGTTACTGACATCTAGACTCTAAAGCAGTGATTCTCAAACTGCGCGCCGCGGCGCACTTGTGCGCCGTGGGAATCCCCTAGGTGCGCCGCGTAATTTTTCATAGATATGGGTATTTTGCGCTTTGAGGTCGCAGTTTTTGTTTTTTATATTGAAGATGGAAAATCGTAAATGAATGAGTTAATATGTAACTAGGCAGGTAATGCAAAGGTCCTTTTAATAATATTGTAAGTACTTTGGGTAGATGGATAAAGTAAGAAATAGAGAATAAATAAATAAGTTATTCATGCTTAAAAAAAATACTTCCCGCTTCCACCACAATGCGTGTTGAACGAGTACTGTACACGTACTGTACCAGTCTGATCCGCAGCCTGCTGGTGTTACTGAGTTACCAACTTACTAGTTTTATTACGCGTTCATGTGAATTGTTTTTAGCGACATATAAAAGGAAAAAGGATGATGAATAGAAACTGATGCATACGTATATCAGTAGGCTTTATGCAATAACATTTAACAACAAAACATAGTCCCCTCTCTAGAACCCTATAGATTACTTTAAAAAAAACTCTTGAAAGATAAAAAAACAACAAAGGCTTGGGTTTGAGAAAAAAGGTGAAGGTGGCAGAAAAGGCACAGAAAGCAAGCTATTTAGTGGCAGAGCATACAGCAAAACAAATGAAAACCCATTCAATTGCAGAGCTATTTCCCTTTTCCCAGCTTGCTGTGCTGTGGTGAAAACATTGTTTGGGGATGAGCTGAAAAGGAAGTGAAAAAAATTCCCCTCGCAGACGACACGATTGTAGACGAATCAAAGACATGTCGTTCTGATATTGAAAAAAAGTGTGTGTGAACTCGTGAAAGGGAAAAAAGTATGCTTACAGCGGATGAATCAACAGACATTGGAGGAAACCTCAGTTACTAGTGTTCATCCGTTAGTTGCTGATAACAAAATAACTGAACATTTCTTACGCTGCAAAAAACTGGTGCAAACCACAGGACAGGAGATATTTTCTACAGTGACAGAATACTTGAAAGAAAAGGAAATTGTCATGGAAATTATGTGTAGGAATTTGCACAGATGGCTGTCATCCATGGTTTGGGATCGGTAAAAGGTTTTGTGTCCTTAGTCAAGAAGGAGAACCCAGATTTTATTACTACCATTGTTTCTTGCACCGTGAAGCTCTTGTTGCTAAAACACTCGGACAAGAATTAAAGTTTTGTTCTTGAGGGATGTTGTGAAAAGGTAAACTTTCTTAAACCAAAAAAAGCATTCAAGACTTTTTTCCATGTTTGGGTGAAAAAGGGGGATCCCTCACGAAGGTCTTCTCCTCCCACAGAAGCCCGGGTGGTTATAAAGGGGCAAAGTGTTACCCCCGGGTGCATGAACTGAAAGGGGAAATGCTCCTTTTCTTTCCCCTTGAGGAGAAAAGGGAATTCTCCGATTACTTGCGGGGAAAAATTTTTGGAGGCAAAATTATGCTACTTGGCGGGACATATTTAACATCTGAACAAGGTTAATGCAGTATGAAGGAAGAAATGAAAATATGGTAAAATTTTCTGACAAAAAAAGCCTTGGTAAAAAAATTCGGTCGGAATGAAAGGGGTGAGTAAAGAAAGTTTGACATTTTCAAAAGACTGCTGAAGCAAAATATAAAACATTGTTCCATCTTAAAGCACACCTTGAAAGCCGGAAGGAACATAGAAAAATATTTCAAAATATACTGTTGAAATTTTATGACTGGGAAAATCCATTCTTCTCGACCCTTGAGCGCCACAACTTAGCATCCTTAAAGAAGAGGAACAAATCAACATCCGAAAGACCGCACAAAAAAACTGCAATATCTGGATAGACTTTAGAAAGTTCTGGATTCAAAGGGAAAACAACCCCCACAATATCCAAAGGGCCCAGAAAATACTCTAATTTAAACCCTCATATCTGTGTGAACGGGGATTCCACCCCTCACAAATAAAAAAAAAACTAAGAAAAGGAAAAAATTGCTGGTGTTGAAGAGGAAATGAGATTTGGTCTGTCAACTGCCCCCTCCTAACTAGAGGGGATATAAACCCCCGGGCGGGCACCGGCCCCCACTGATCAGGATTTTTTGTTGTAACATAGAGTTTATTTACACATTTTTTCCTTAGTCCATTCCTGTATATATATATATATTATATATATTTTATAAATTATATTTTAATATAATATATATATATATATATTTTATTATTATATTATATATATATATATAAAATATTATATATCTGCTGCGCCGCCGAAGTCCAGATAAATCGTGCGCCGCCGCCAGTAAATTTTGAGAACCCTGCCTAGAGATCAAGCCGATCTCTGAAGACCCTTTCCAAAGTGCAGCCTTCGGTTCCATTCCCCACAAGAATTCCAGATAGTTTGAAAAAGTTATTTTTTTTAAATGGGTTGGTTTGATTGGGGGTTTTAGTTAGAGCACGAACAGTTCATAAAAAAAAAAGCCAAGGTTAGGGAAATTTAAAAGCTTGAATGCGAATTATTAAACCTGAATTTTAAAATATCCTACTTTCCCAAATTATCCCCACCTACCCCATCACTTCCCTATCAAAGATGTCTCCCCATTGCTTATTTAACCTAATAGTTAAAAGAAAATTTTTATGGTATAATAATCAACACCCCTATATATTTTTTTTTTAGTTGGGTTTTGCATTTTATACTACATAAAAAGTTAGGTAGGTTGCGTTGAATGCTAATAGGGCTATAGTTAATTTTTTACTGGTGGGTGAGACATTCTTCAAAAACCGAAAAAATTCTCACTCACCTTGCTCACCACCTATAATCAAAAAAAAATGGCTGACCTACTTGATCTTATCTTATTTTTTGGTTTTGTTAAAAAAATTTTATCCGGGTTGATTAGTTTTCTTTCTCCATTAGTATTTTTATTAATTTTTTTTTTAGATTAAAACCCTTTATCTACCGTTATTTCTATTTTTAAAATGAAAAAAAGGGTTAGTTTTGGTCCCCTAAAAGCCCTTCGCATCCCCACGACCGACTTGCCCCGAAAACCCCCGTGGGTGCCGACTGCAGCCGATTTTGCGGGGGTAAAGCTCCCAAAAAATTGGGCGGGGTTCTGGGTTTCCCCGACCCAAACCATCCCGAAAACCCTTACCAATAAAACCCAAACCTTCCTATCCCAAACTTAACTTACCTAAGTAAAAAAAAAAGTTTTGGACAAAACGGTTGAAAAATAATCCAAAACACATAAAAAATCACCCAAAAAAAAATGTTTCGTACACAAATGAATTCGTTTCATCTGGAATAATACCGGAGGAAAAATAACCCAATCTAAAACATTGAAATGAAATTTAGAAAATTACCCCCCCCCCCCCCCCAAAAAAAAAAAAAACTGTGTTTACCAATAATAATCCATAACAAAAGTTACACCACCCTCAGAATGTTGGGTTTTTTTACTGAAGAATTTAAAGTTTTATCATCCAAACCCTCTTTTTTCCCCTTTAATAAATATTGTAAATAGGTTTTCAAACCCGACTCCCCTTTTTTCCCCTCCTGACTAAATCCGGGGCCCCCATTCCCCAACCCCCCCTAATAAGGCGAGGGCTTTGCTTTCGTTTTTAGAGACACCCACTAATTTTTTTACTGGCCCCAATAGGTGCTTTTTCTAAAAGATAGTTTTTGTTTTCCGGAAACCCCCTATTTAAAAAAATAAAAAATAATTCATCACAGAAATTTTTGGTCCCGTTTCCATTAAAAACCTATCCCTCAGATAAAACACTAAAAATTGGTCGTAGTTAGGGTCCAGTAACAGGAAGTAATTGAAAAGAAAAAACCAAAACCCAACCTTTTAGGTTTTTTTGAAACTTAACCCAACCCTTTCCTCTAAGTTACCTAACCAATATTATGGGGAAACCAAACCAACCTTAAAACCCTGAAAAATTCGGGGATAAAATTTTTTTTTTAAAGGGTTTCCGGAAAATAAAACTCGTTCTCCCTTAGAAAAAGCACCTATTGTAGGGTAGGAAAAATTAGCGATGTCTCTGAAAAGACCCCCGAAAATTCTCGTCCCCTTTTAACCCTACTCTTGCAAAAACATAAATGATCCAAAATTTATTCACCATCAGAACTTCCTATTACCCCTTTTTTTTTTTACTGTAACAATCCTTTCCCCCTTTACATTTTACAAATCCCTTTTAGTTTCCCCGCTTTTAAAAAAATATTTTTTAGTGTCACAGGGGTTCCCTTTTTCTGACCATTCCATTCCTCGCGCCGGTTTATACTCTCGCCGACGTGGTTTCTACCTAAAACCCGGGCATTTGGGACCCCATCTTAACCTAAATGCAAGCTATTGTGGGGATTTTATCCCTGGATGCAGAACACGGGAAAACCTATTAAAAGTATTATGGGGGCCTGTAATACAAAAATTGGAACACTCACGCGGCGGCGAGGTTTTTCCCATCGGGGACAGTTTCAGGGACCCGGCTGCCCATCTTAAAAAAAGTCTTAAGGGCGTAGTTAATCATGCAACCCAGGTCTCTTTTAGGTACCTTTAGTTACTTGGGGGGTAAATTTAAAAGATTAACCAACAAAAAAATACACTTACGGAAACTGAAGAAGATGACGTACGATGGGGGGATGGATGACTGGGGGGGACGGGGGGTTGTGCCCCGACCCCCGACTCCCACCTAAATAGGGTTAACCATAAATCCAGGATTTAATTGTGATCAGATTAACACAGGGGATATTGGAGACTCTTACGGCGGTAACGCGCTGCACTTTCGGTGCTGTGGGTTGTTGTTTTATCATATTTTATATATTCTAGACACTGGACAGGATGTGTAATGACGATGCTTACTGCCTGACACATGTTGCCAGCCCCACCAGCCACCACACCTCAGGCCTGACCCATGTTATCAGCCCCACCACACCACACACCACACCTGCCTGCCACATGTTGCCAGCCCCACCACACACGATCATATGAACTGTCGCAGTGTGGAACATCAAGACAGTGCTTAAAAAGACGACACAATATCGCCGCCAAGGACACAATCACAGGGTAGCTTATAGTGTCCATTGCACGGCCTGTTGCACTTATTTCGGTTATTAGTATACATGTCCCTACTCTTGCAACAATATAAATGATCACAAATTAGTATTCACTATCAGAACTTACCTATATAAGTAGCTAGATGATGAAATCAGCTACAGCAGACGGTGTTCCTTCCCGCTAATATGTCTGGTAAATCTTCTGGTAAGCCGCTACTAGACACAAGGACCCCTCGTAGGTTACCAGGATACTTGCAATATCGTAAGTGTTTGCTGAATAGGGTCGTGCCATGTGCAGGGAGGTACGAGGAAATTTACCAGAGTTTTACCTCGTAAATGGTTTGCTGAATCCATCCCAAGGACTCCATCAACATCCTGGGGGTGGAGGTTGACTCCAGGCTCAGCTTCGACCGACACATGGAGACCGTGGCGCGTCGAGCCTCACTGAGGGTGGTGTAGGTCCAACTCGGCCCATTCCCAACTCGCCCCATTTACGATATCCAACTCGGCTCACCTGGTGAACCAACTCGGACCATTTTCGAATACCAGCTAGGCCCGCTAACGGACCATTTTAGATGCATGCTTCGATCTCTCATTCAACTCACCAAACAACTTTTGAACTTCTTGATTGAACGTTCAAATCAACAAAAATACAAATGTCAAGTTTCGATACTTCGATCTCGCATTCAATGCTTGTCCTCAAGTTTAGTGAACCTTTAACAGCGAACAAAACATCAGTTGTCAAGTTTCGCTACTTCGATCTCGCATTCAATGCTTTTCCTCAAGTTTAGTGAAAAAATAAACAGGTTACAGTTGGCGACAATCATGAAATAAATATATGTTTCATAAGTTTTAGCACATGTTTTCTATCAGTACAAAAATTACTGCGTATGAAAATAATAAATATATTTCATGTCTTAGCAAGTGTTTCCGGGCCGAGTTGGTACACACAATGGGCCGAGTTGGTATGAGTGGGCCAACTTAGTCATGGGCTGAGTCGGCAATGGGCCGAGTTGGCCTGCAACCACTGAGGGTTACTCTTCTGCGCCGAGTAAGGCACCTGCTCGCTGACGGCCTCATGAGGCTGTACAAGGCCCAAGTGAGACCTGGATGTAAATGGAGTAAAATTACCTTTAGATAACTTTGCCTTTACCACCTCGGCATCTGGTGAACTCTGCCACTCCTCCCTCCCAAGTGAATTAGTCATAACACGTCAGGTGTCTGCACACAAGCTGAGCTGAGGCAAGGGAGAAATTTAGGAGATTCCGAAGCGATTTTAAAGAGGAACTATCTCACCTGGATGAGCAGTGCACAGTGCAACCTGTCACTGCTGGACAAAGTGCAGACGTGCTGAGCACCTCATACACCCAACCGACGGCCAACTTTGCATGGAACATCGCCCGCGGCAACAGTGGCAGCAGCAGCAGCGACTACAACAACAACAACAAGAACATCAGCTGCAGCTTCAACAACAATAGCAACAACAACAACATCGACTACAGCAGGAGCAGTGGCGGGATGATCCCCGCTCCCAGCTTGACAGTGGGGCACCGGAGGAGAGTCGGCGCCCTCACAGTGTTGCACAAGGCCCAGGTGCAACACTCTTCCCACCTTGCAGGACTTCGGGTCCCATGGAGGAGGTCAGAACGCGCTACGAGGATGGTATTGTCAGGTGATCTCCTCCTCGAGGCCCCGAGGACCCACACCGTGATGGGCCAGGAGTCTTTACTTGGGCCACGGCGACACTGTGGAACGTTTTCACGGTTGAGGTGGATGTCGTGGCCCTGAACACCCAGCAGGTGAAGGTGGTGGCCCACAGATGGTGCCGCATACATTCACCTTAGTGCCCGTAAGGCGTGATGTGTCTATAGTGCGCGTGACAAGTGCCTGTGACGGACAGTGACCTTCAGCCTGAAACACTGCGTACATAGTCTATTATCACACAAGGCATAACTTTCAGATAGATGTCCCCGGGACAGGGGACATCTTTAGCTTCTGCCACTTATTGCCTTCGCCAACCTCTTTGCTAATTGTGGACCCATGTCAACCATGATGTTAGTTAGATGTTTAAATTAAATAAATAAAAAGAGAGAGTGTTGGGAAAAGCCTTGAAAAAAGCCTGGAAAAGCGTAGATTAAAAAAAAAAATAGGGATAAACTGGTTCCAAAAAAAGGGGTTAAAATGATTTGAAGGGATCTAGACAGGTGTTGTACGGAGTCATTAGATGCTTTAAAGGGAGGCTGAAAAATTCAGGGATGGGATAAAAGGGGTTAGGTGTGTTTATAACAGGAATCTTCGTGTAATCTCACGCCTTTTGTACTTCCTTATTTTCTTATGTTTTTTTTTCTATTTACTTGACCTGTGCAAATACGGCGTAATGATCTGAGCTGCCCCCCCGACCCCGTTGCGGGCACGGATCTGGTCTCTAGGAGATCTATAGCCTGCAGGTCAGCAATCCTCCCCGCTCATGTTTTTGGGAATGATACGTGGTTTCCCAGACCTGCCCCATAAAACAGGTTGTCGTAGGTATTCTGCTTCGGGGGAAATTTCAGGCCCCCCAGTATTTCTGTCGAGCCTTAGACGCAAGACAGGGTATCGACTTCCCCGCGGAAAATCCTGAAAAACGTCCTGCCTGGGGGGGAGGTGGTACTGAACAGAGGGGAGACCAGATTGTTGCATCCCCCCCTGAAGTAGTGCATCCTTTTAGTGAGGTAACACTACATAAGCTCCTGTATTTGGAGGCCATGCTTAAAGTTTTTATTTTAGGGTCCTTTCTGCCCTCTTAAAATACCCCGGGATCCTCAAATGCGCTCCACCTCATCGGTGGCCTTTCCAGTCCGGAAACAATTCCCGCATGGTGGTGTAGGCAAAGTTGGGGGTCAGCCCACCGATGTTTGTGGGGCTCTCCTCATATTGCTAAAACCACAGTAAAGTGACAGCTGAGGTCTTATTCCCCGCCGCCTCGTGTTACCGGGGGGCTGGCTGGCGGGTATTTTTGGTCTGCCAACCTTAAGGGGCTTTTCAGCCGTGGTTTTTCTGGGTTTCTGGTTGCCAGCTGGGGGGGCTGGGGGTTGGGGGCGGGGAGGGGGCTCTGAAAGGGCAGCTGCGGGTGGGGATTTTTGTTTATTTTCCCCCTTCTGCAGAACCAGCTTGGAGAAATTTACATTGGTTTGGGTAATTCCCAATTACAATTACGACCTTATCCAACTATTAATTACAATTAAAAATTACAATTACAAGGAATGGAAAAAATGTTAATTTTTTTTTTTTAAAAAATTACTCTTTTTTTATTTCCCAATTACAATTCAATTAAAATTCAGAAAGCTGGTTTCAATTAAATTTAAAAAAAATTTTATATATAAATATATATTCTATTTAAAAAATAAAAATATATTATATAAAAATTATATTATATATATATTATATATATAATATTATATATATATATATAATATATTATATATATTATTATATATAAAAATTTATATATATTAAAATTTTTTTAATCAGAAATTAGTTCAGTTTATACTATAAAAAATTTTTTTTAAATATGAAATTTTAACACTACTTTGCTAGCAGTAATCGCACTGTACACTAGTCTCCTCTGTCTTGTATCCTAACCTCAAAAAAATTATGATACAATTGTATAGGTAGAAGAGCGTTCGAAATGAACACTGGTTTTTTGATGGACCCTAAAATTGAAACACAAGAAATTTAAACCTTCCCTGGCATGTTTTCGGAGGGGAACAAATTAGGAGTGGGTGCATGGCAAACTTTGGGATAAAAAAAAGGAAAAAAATCCCCATGTGAAGCGGGGAAAAACCCAATTAAAAATTATAAAATAATATTTTATATATATAAAAATTTATGATATATTATATATATATATATATTTATTATATATATAATATATATTTTATATAATATATATATATATATATATAAAATATATAATTATTAAAATATATATATATATATATTATATATAAAATATATTTTTTTTTTTTGGGTGGTCCAAAAACATAGTGGAAAAAAAAATTTTGGTAAGTCGGGCTGATGTCGATCTTGTTTCATTTCCTTTTTAAAATTTCCCCCTCAAAATTTCGTGCCGATCGGACTATGTTTCAACTCCCCCCCTAAAGTTTACCCTTTTTTTCTTCACCCCGATCCTAACTTCTACAAGGGAGCCTCATGGTGGCTTTTTGGGGCCCCTGAATGTGAGTGAGATAACACGTGCCAGGCTCCCCTCTAAAGGGCAGGTGCTCCGCAATTTTACTTCCATCAGGGAATCGAGAAAAAGCCAAACCCGTGGCCCCCAAAGGGAAGTGATAGGGGCAGCCCTCTTGATCTGGGGGAGGGCCGGGATACCGACCTTCGCTCTCCGACCCCCAAAAAAGGCAAAGGTCCTCACCTGGTGGCCAAGTAAGTCCCCCCCAAAAAAAATGGGAAACGGGCATCCGAGACCGCCCGGTTTAAAGAGGAAATGTTTCAAGGGGACCGGGGGACCTCTTCGATGGCAGCATGATGCCCTCATCGGATGCCCGGGGAGGAGGAAAAACCCTTTTTTTTCGCAGCCATAGGAGGCCCAGCGACCTCGCCCCTGGGGGGGCTTAGACTGCGTCACTTTTAGACCCAAGAGAGGAAAAGGAGAGGGCGGCAAAAGAGATGCGGAGGGAGCGCTCGAAGAAGGAAAGGGAAGCCATACCTCCGTGTACTGTCGACCGCCTGCCCTCGTCTTCGTCCTCCGCCCGGGAACAGACGACAGCGATGTAGACTTCACCCCCCGTCACCGAAACGGAGTAAAGTCGAGGGAGAAAAATTCACGGCCTTGCTCTCTGCAACTCACCTCCCCCTTTGGGATGGGTTCAAGGTCTCGGCCCGGGGTTCGAGGGGGGAGATGGACCTTGCAACGGCATCCGGACAGGCCTGGGGAGTCTCTCCTTGTCTCGTAGCACCATCCACGCCACAAATCAGGAAATCGAAGGCATCGCCAAGTGGGAAACATAAACTTTCCCGGAGGGGATTTTTGCCCTTGCCCACGGGGGAGGGAATTTACTTCCTGACCTTGGGCAAGGACCGGGCGACCAATCCCCATCCGGTCCGGCTGGGGGGAGGAACTCTCCTGGGCCCCCAAGATCCCCACACACGGCACGGCTCAGGGGAGGCTGTCCTCAGGCGATCTCGGATCCGTTGCAACCAAATTCAGGGCTTGGTGCTCGACACCGGCATCAAAAAAGGGGCTTATGAAGAGCCCGGGGGAAGACCGGAGGCCCCTTTAAGGAGCCCCGGGGGCCCCCCCGCCCAAGTCTAGGGCTGGGGGGGTTTTTTAAAGGCCCCGGACCCTCCCCCCCATTTTTTTTTAAAGTTTTTAAAATTACCCCGGGTTTTTGCCTCCAGGAAAAGGAAACCCTTTCTCCCCCGGGGGTCCAAACCGGGAGCGACCCCCAGAGCTGAAGGGTCTCTGGGGGGCCCTCCCCGAGGGAACTCGAAAACCCCTTTTCCCCGTTCTTTCGGGGGGGGGGCCCGGGAAAATACGTTTGGGCCCCTTCCTTCCACCCAAAAAAGGGGTGGCCAAGGGAATTTAGCCTTTAAAGGCTTTTTTGGGCCGCCCCCAGATGAGGCCATTTGGGTTTTTTTCCCTTTTCCCCCCGTACGCCCCCGGGGTTACCCGGTCCCCCACTCCCCCCCCCAAAACCTCCTGTTCTGGGGCCCTTTTCGAGGGTCCCCCCCAAAGGAACGGGTCAACCTTTGGGGGACCGGTAGCTCGGGGGAGGGCTCCCTTATGGGAGAGCCGGAAAAAGGGGGTTAGGACCTGTTCGACTGAGAGAAAAGGCTCCGACGGAGGGGAAAAGGTTTGGGGGCCTGGGGCCCCCGGAATTTGGAAAGGGGGGCCCCGGGGATTTTTTAGGGGGAAAAAATGGGGAATTTGAGAATCCCCCAAATTTAGGGGAAAATTTGGCAAAAGGACTCTGAATGGGTTTTAAAAAGGGGGGGGAAATTTTCCCCCTCCTTAACTCCAAAACCCCGGAAGGGAAACGCCCCCAAAATAGGCCACAAAATTATTTCCCGAAATTTGAGTAAAAAGGGGAATTTTTTTTTTTAAATTTACTTCTTTTAAAAAAATAAGAAAGAAAAAAAAAACTTTTCTTTTACTTAAAAGTTCCGGGG